>JAFIRS010006871.1:0-30889 GCA_018342105.1 Gonioctena quinquepunctata | reverse complement strand
ATCATTAACGCTTTGGACTCTGGGACTTTCTTCCATTGTGAAGTTGTTTAGACTACTGATAAGGCTCAAATGATTATTCGAAACAATATATGTCATTGAACATTAGATAATTTAGGAAAAACCATCTGCATTTGAATTCAACTGACCGTAGCAACACAAAATATATAAATTATGTAGTTACTGTGCTGAATGATCGATAACATTTCTTACCAACACAACTTGAATGTATCAGTTATACTTTTCAGTAAAGATTCAATTGAAACTCCAAGTGCATTTTTTCCACTTTCTGAGTGGAAAATCTGCATTTTCTCAGAGATGAAAAGATCAAATTCATATTATCTACTCCATTGAGATAAAACATAATTTTCATATGAATCGTCAATAGATATCTTACTGAATGGCCGATACGATTGTGTAATTTTGTTTGTCTCTTTTTATCATCTGATTTTTAATAATAATAATACAATATGAAATTCAACATTTTTCAGAATAAATCCTGTTTCAACAAGTCAATATGGATTTCTCAGCGGATCTGTTGAATATTCAGGCAAAGTATGAAATGAATGGGAAAATTTTAGTCCTGCCACTTGAAGGAAATGGTGATGCCAACATAACTACGAGTAAGATATAGATTCAATTTTATTTCAATTACGGAAACCTTTCCTCTTGTTGGAAATCAAATATGCATTTTAATATTTTACCTATTTTCCATATCACAGAACAAAATCTATTTCTGGAGTCAAATTGGGAAAAAATATGTAGCAATAAAAAAAATAAGCAATAACACCTCATAACTTCCTGAGCTACTTCAACTTTTTTTTCAGCTGGTGCAGATTTCGAATATGAATTCACTTACAAACTGAAAACAATTGATGGCGAAGAATTTATGAACTTAGATAAACAAAATATGGACTTCACTTTGGAGAGGGTTTATTTCAATTTCGACAATCTTTTCAATGGTGATGATAAACTTGGTAAGTAACTTATTCTTTGGTACCAATTTCTGGGCTTGGGGGTATATTTGTGAAAGCATATTGATGAAAAGCATATTCATAGATGATAGTTAGTTACAGGTGAATTGAATATAACTCTTTTAGGAACATACACAAACTTCAACATGTTGTGTTTGAATATATTGCATGGCAAACTTTTTCTATAAAACCTCGCATTCAACCTCTTTTCCATAATTTAAACTAAAGTTTTGGTCTGTAATTATGCTTTTGAAGCAAATTTCCAATCACAACTCCATAACTATGTCACTAAAAGTCAGAATATTATCCAAATCACTAAGAACACCATTTTTTTGAAAGCCAGCCACATATAAATATAAAATTGTATGCGTGGTTTTGGAAGTTCCGTTTACTTTTCCAAAATAGGAAATCCTACAGGCAAGAGAATACTGGATATTCTTTCACTATCAGTTTATTCTTCAGAGTGTTCGTTTCAAGGGAGGATAGATCACTTGATATTTGCACTTGAGATTCTATTGTTGATATACTCTTTTTCAGGTGCCAATACTAACAGGCTTCTCAACGAGGAATGGAAGTCGGTTGTAAATGAACTCAAGCCAGCCATTGCAGAAACCGTAGTAAAAGTAGCATCTTCTATTGTGAATGGTATTTTTGACAAGATTCCTTACAAATTCTTACTACCTTAATTTCAGATGAGTGACAAGCAAATATGTGGAATATTGATTGTAAATAAACGATATTTATAATGAATACATTTTTGGTTTTATTCGAACACATCTCACGATATCAATCCACTCATATATCCAATCATTTCAGCAAATTGCAAATAACGACAATATATATATATATATATATATATATATATATATATATATATATATATATATATATATATATATATATATATATATATATATATATATACAGTACATTTATAATCAAACAAATGGTTGAGAATGAAAAACTTGAAAAATAAAGGTGTGATTGGGTGTCCTCTTGCTCATAGAAGAGGACGAAGGCTTCTCCACTTATAAGGGATTTTGGGAATATCGGTGATACTCTGGAGTCAACTTCTGACCCCGTATTTACCTAAATACCAATTTTGAATTGAATCGCATCAATGATAGCAAAACCCATGCACCATCTGGTTTTTTTCTTCTTTGAATTTTGTAATGCATTTTTACCCGTATGATGAACACCAACTAAATGCGATTGGATGACTGGAAGTGGTTCAAAATTGACTTGCAAGATTTTATCCAAACTCTCAACCAAACAAACAAGCTGAAATCATCACCAATAATTGAAAACCCAGTATATTGATTTCGAATATAAATCATGGATCATCGTAGGGGCATAAACTGCGATTTGCCGAACATTTTTGAATTTAAAAAGTCAATGCGCTAGTTACAATTCTGAGGAGTACAATACTCCATCCATCCATCCATCCAACTATGCATCTATTCATTCATCCATCCATCATCCATCCAAACACCCACACACCTTGTTCAAAAAGTAATCACCGGAAGGTTTAACGAAATCTAAGTAGCCTTCTATTCAATAGCACTTAATGCAAAAAATCCTCGAATACAAATACAGTATTGCCATACGGCTGGAGGCTGAAATATCTTAGAGTGTAACCGACCAGAAATATATTGTATACGGAAATTGATCGAACTGATCGTGAATATATTTACGATATTTCAGTTTCCACTTGATGAATCATATCTATCGAAAGTTTGAATAATAAAATGTATGTCAGTCATTCGAATTTTTTAGTTACGGTAGTTCGAAAAAAAATATAAGAGGTCACTAGCGGTATCCTGCAACGATATAATATGGAATTACTTTTGAGCCTCCGTATACGGGCGGTCAAAAGTGGTTGTCGAGGAATAATATGTAATTAGAGAATGTATGGACTTCCTATATAAATATATATATATATATATATATATATATATATATATATATATATATGAGTAAATTTAGAAATAACGACTGAAAATTGGTATGAACAGTGGGGAATAACGGGGATCTTGAGTCAGCACAAGTGTTGAACTATGAAAAACTCTTTAATACGTTGGACCGAGCTTTGGTTTCAATTTTGAAATTCCTTCAGGGTCCTAAAATATGTAAATTACATTATTGAGAAAAAAAAACTAATTGAAATGAAGGAAGTACTTACAGTAATCTGAGTAATTGATTAATGAACATTAACTAAAAAATATGTAAATATTTGTCAGAATGGTGTTATATCTTTGACGTTTCGAGTGACATTGAAGGATTTGAAATGAAAACCTATAAAACAATTATATGTTGTAATCTTTTTTGAAAATGCAGGAAAATGATTGCATTATGGTGTTTGCATATATTTACCTATCAATGTTATACAGAGGCTTCATAAAAGAAATATAATCTCAAAAAATGTAAAAATAATATCTCATGAGCTACTAACTATTGAATATTTATTATTTTTGTGGATATTTTAAGAAATTATTTCTTTTTGACCTTTAAAATATATTACTGGTCCTTCCTAACATAACAATATATATATATCGAGTGGACTTTTGAAAACAAAATGTTGTGAGAACTTTAATTTGTCGTTTATTAACAAGTGTTGTTCATCCTTGCACTTCTTCACTTTACTGATGAGGGCCGGAAGCCCGAAACACGTGTCTACGGTTAACACTTCTCTTTGAGGGCTATCTCCATTGAAGTTCCTATATATATATATATATATATATATATATATATATATATATATATATATATATTTATATATACGGTCATTTGTCTTACTTTCGGATTCGAAAAACAACAAGTTGTATATCTATATCCATATAGATATGGATATAGATATAGATATAGATATAGATATAGATATAGATATAGATATAGAAAGATATAGATATAGATATAGATATAGATATAGATATAGATATAGATATGAATATAGATATAGATATAGATAAGATATGAATGAAAGATGTAGATTAAGATCTATTCTATATCTTATCTTTATATCTATATCTATATCTATCATATCTATATCTATATCTATATTTTTATATCTATCTATATCTGCTATATCTATATCCTATCTATATCTATTTTCTATATCTATTCTATATCTATAATGCTATCTATATCTATATCTATATCTATATCTTTATATCAAATTTATCTATATCTTTCTATATCTATATCTACTATCTATATCTATTTTTCTATATCTATGTCTATATCTATATCTATATCTATATCTATTCTATATCTATATCTATTCTTTTATATCTATATCTATATCTATATCTATATCTGTATCTATATCTATTCTATTCTATATCTATTCTATTCTATATCTATATCTTATCTATATCTATTCTATCTTATCTATTCTATATCTATATCTATATCACATATCTATATCTATATCTATATCTATATCTATATCTATATCTATATCTATATCTATATCTATATCTATGTCTATGTCTATGTCTATGTCTATGTCTATGTCTATGTCTATGTCTATATATCTATATCTATATCTATATCTATATCTATATCTATATCTATATCTATATCTATATCTATATCTATATCTATATCTATATCTATATCTTTATCTATATCTTTATCTTTATCTATATCTATATCTATATCTATATCTATATCCATTTTCTTTCTATATCTATATCTATATCTATATCTATATCTATATCTATATCTATATCTATATCTATATCTATATCTATATCTATATCTATATCCATATCCATATCCTATCCATATCCTATCCTATCCATATCCGTATCCATATCCATATCCGTATCCGTATCCGTATCCATATCCATATCCATATCCGTATCCATATCCATATCCATATCCATATCCATATCCATATCCATATCCATATCCATATCCATATCCATATCCATATCCATATCCATATCCATATCCATATCCATATCCATATCCATATCCATATCCATATCCATATCCATATCCATATCCATATCTATATCTATATCTATATCTATATCTATATCTATATCTATATCTATATCTATATCTATATCTATATCTATATCTATATCTATATCTATATCTATATCTATATCTATATCTATATCTATATCTATATCTATATCTATATCTATATCTATATCTATATCTATATCTATATCTATATCTATATCTATATCTATATCTATATCTATATCTATATCTATATCTATATCTATATCTATATCTATATCTATATCTATATCTATATCTATATCTATATCTATATCTATATTCTATCTATATTCCCCTATATTTTCAGATCATACCGGAATCCATTTCGCATTTCTTCAGTGTGGTGGGCTGTTTCTGTTTTATCAATCTCTTCTATTTCTCTCTTCTTTCTCCTTGGTTTCTATAATTTGTCGGATGGTTTTATACGCTATTTTCCAGCCTTCTTTCGATATCACCAGGCTACTCATCATATTTTCCGCGTTAAATGTCTTTCCTCTTCCCTCATATACTCATCTCCTCCCGGTGCCATCTAGGGCACTCGAAAGCGTGTGTTCCACGTCATCCACTACCCGCGGTAAGTACACCTATCTGTCTCCGATCTCTTTCTGTCGTAGAGATATTTTCTAAAGCATCCGTGTCCTGAGGCGCTTGCGTTAGATAATAGTCCACTTCTCTGTGTGGTCTACTCAACCAGACTGCAATATCCGGTATCAGTTGGTAGGTCCACCGGCCGTAGGTGCCAGATCTCCATTTTTCTGCCATTTTGGTCGTACGCGATGTTATGGCAGTATCCTACTTCCCGTTATAAGTCTCTTTCCGTTCTTCTATAGGAATTTTTCGGTGGTACCCTGCTATAACTCCCACTCCTTCTGCCGATATTATGCTTCTGTAGGCGCTGCATATCCTAATACACATGAGTCTTTGGATTCTCTGCAGTTTTTTTTTACCAATTTGTTTTCAGTAACTGTGTGCCATACTGGGGCTGCGTAGAGCAACCTGGGGTGTATCACCTCGACAGGAGTTCTCCTTTTGGATGCCCTCGGCCCTCAATGTTGGGCATCAGGTTGGTCAAGGCCACAAGGGTTTTCTGCCTTTTCGATAACCTTGTTAACGTGTTCGGCAAACGTTGCTTCGTTCGATCCATACTCCCAGATACTTTATTGCCTTACTTGGTTTCACCGTGGTGTCTGAACTCTGAATTCTATCGGTCAATCTTCCTTTTTGTGGTCAGAAGAACCTCTGTCTTTTCGGGCGCTAGCTGCAGATTTCTGCCTTCCATCCATTCGGTGATTCTGATGAGTGCGGTGTTTGCCGTATTCATCAGTGTACATTCCTCTTTGGCAGTTACTACCATTGCTATATCGTCTGCGAAGCCAATAGAATTAATAGTACCATCTGGTAATTTTATTTTCAGTAGATCGTCGTACAGAATGTTCCACAGTGTTGGTCCCAGCACAGATCCCTGTGGAACTCCGCTGTTTCATCCATGGTCATACTGATCCCTCGGCCTCGTGTATTACTCGCCTCTCTGATAGGTATGAATTTATAATATTCACGGACTCTCATCAACTCCCTTCTTCCTGAGTTCTTCCAGGATAATTTGCCATGATGCGCTGTTGAATGCATTCTTAACATCCAGGGTGATCATTGCCATAGTCTTCGGTGGGGTGCGAGTATTCTGCAGCACCTCTGCGTTTTTCATCACCTGGAGGATTGCATCTACTGTCTGCCTGCCTTCCTGAAGCCGTATTGGTTATCGGATAGTTCCCCTGTGCGTGTTAGTTCTATTTTAAGCCTTGCCAGTATCAGGTGTTCGTATAGTTTGCCCTCTATTTTCTAAAGGCATATCGGTCTGTACGACGACGGGTTGTTCACCGGCTTGTCTCCCTTTCTTAAAGGAATAATTTCGCTTTCTTCCACTCTGCTGGAAAGTTTGCTCCATCTGCGAGATCATTGTAGACTCTCAGTACATCTTCTGGCCCGGTCTATAACAACTTTTTTTATTACCTCCGGTGAGTATATTCCCAGGTCGGTGCCTTGTTATCCTTCAGCTTATACTTGCAGCTAGTAATTCTTCGAGTGTAAGATTTAAAACTTATCGTTGATATCACAGTCAAATATCACAGTTTCGTGCGTCGGAAATAGGGAATGTGCTACTTCCTCCATCTTTGGCATTGTTAGATTAGGTCTGGGAGGTATCAATCATACCCTTCATGACTTTTTTTATCCGTCCCCAGATATCATCATCGATTTTTGGCAGAGCGATTTCCAGCTGGCTCTTTTGAGTTTTAATAGAGTTTCTCAACATCTTCTGACTCACTTTGTAGTCTTCCCATAGTTGGAGGTTTTCTTGTGGATAGTTTCTCTTCGCATTCCTTGTATAGAGCCTTCTTTTCAGTACGCATTCCTTGCGGAGTTCTGCTACTTCCTCGTTCCACCAATATACCGGTTTCCCTCTCCTAACTGATTTTCTCTTTGGCATTGATTTATCACAGATATTGACTAGGTTTTCAGTGAGGTTGCTTGCATCACTCATTCCTTCCATTTCTTGGATTGCATTTCGTAGTCTTTCCCGATCTAGTTTCCTTACTTGCCATCCTTTGGGTTTTTGGTCTCTAATGGGTGCCTGTTTTCCTTCCGTTATGTCGAAAATTATGTAGTTGTGGTCGCTCAGCGATTCTTTTTCACTCACATGCCAGTCGGTGATGTTGGTCTTGATATCATTCGTCGAAATTGTCAGGTCCAGTATTGATGCTTGTTCACGTCTTACGAAGGTAGGTTTATTTCCTTGGTTGACAATTGTCAGATCGTTCTTTGCTATCCATTCGGTTACCACTTGCCCTCGTCTATCTGTGAAATGCATGCCCCATTGAGGAGATTTCGCATTGAAATCGCCCGCGATGATAGCTTTCTCCTTTCTAGTTCTCACCAGGTCACCGATTATCTCTAATGTCGTTTCCAGGTCCTGAATATCATGGTTCCCGGAGCAGTAGCAACTGTAGACTGTGAATTGGTTAGTTGCCACGTACGTGAAGCCGGGACCCCTTCCTTGCCCCTTTATTATTACATTGCCATCCATTACTTTGATTGCGGAATCTATTTCCCCGTCGAATACCCAGTCCTTTCGATTCTTGATGGCATTCCGGTTGGGTTCTGATATTATTAGTATTCCTACACCTAGTTCTTGTGCATTTGCTAGTGCTATCTATATCTATATCTAGATAGATATAGATATAGATATAGATATAGATATAGATATAGATATAGATATAGATATAGATATAGATATAGATATAGATATATAGATATAGATATAGATATAGATATAGATATAGATATAGATATAGATATAGATAATATAGATATATATATAGATATAGATATAGATATAGATATAGATATAGATATAGATATAGATATATATATAGATATAGATATAGATATAGATATAGATATAGATATAGATATAGATATAGATATAGATATAGATATAGATATAGATATAGATATAGATATAGATATAGATATAGATATAGATATAGATATAGATATAGATATAGATATAGATATAGATATAGATATAGATATAGATATAGATATAGATATAGATATAGATATAGATATAGATATAGATATAGATATAGATATAGATATAGATATAGATATAGATATAGATATAGATATAGATATAGATATAGATATAGATATAGATATAGATATAGATATAGATATAGATATAGATATAGATATAGATATGAATATAGATATAGATATAGATATAGATATAGATATAGATATGAATATAGATATAGATATAGATATAGATATAGATATGAGATATAGATATAGATATAGATATAGATATAGATATGAATATAGATATAGATATAGATATAGATATAGATATAGATATAGATATAGATATAGATATAGATATAGATATAGATATAGATATAGATATAGATATAGATATAGATATAGATATAGATATAGATATAGATATAGATATAGATATAGATATAGATATAGATATAGATATAGATATAGATATAGATATAGATATAGATATAGATATAGATATAGATATAGATATAGATATAGATATAGATATAGATATAGATATAGATATAGATATAGATATAGATATAGATATAGATATAGATATAGATATAGATATAGATATAGATATAGATATAGATATAGATATAGATATAGATATAGATATAGATATAGATATAGATATAGATATAGATATAGATATAGATATAGATATAGATATAGATATAGATATAGATATAGATATAGATATAGATATAGATATAGATATAGATATAGATATAGATATAGATATAGATATGTGAGGGAGGGATATCGAGAGGTCTGTTAAAAACAAAATGTCCCCAAAGAAAAGTGTTAACCGTAGACACTTGTTTCAGGCTTCCGGAGTCTGCTTACCGAAACCACAAATGTGCGGCTGGGTTCTGTTTGTTGACTCCGTTGATTTGTCGTTTATTACCAAGTGTTGTTCATCCATACACTTCTTCACCGTACTGATGAGGAACGAAAGCCCGAAACACGTGTCAACGGTTAACACTTTTTCTTCCATTTTTTATGTTGGTTGAGATTCTTGAACCTGTTTATCTTATGTTTGTGTTTATTTCTTGGTATTGTGGTTCAGAAAAAGGATTTTTGGTACAGAAGTTTTCGTTGGTTTTGTGTTTTTTTTCCGACGTTTCGATGAAAAACATTATATGGCACAAATTACATGTTGTAGTTAAGGGAGCTGAACATGAGTTCGGCAGAACTCTTGTTTCTGGTTTTCGTTGGGCCATAGTGTGACAGCCTTTTGTCTATCTATCATTTATAAAAAACAAAACACGCCATCAGCGATATCGCACGTTCACAAACAAAGAAGAATTTCGAATGCGAAAATCAAATCAAAATACAATCAAAGGCAGAACCCTTCACAACTTGTTGTTTTTCGAATCCGAGAGTAAGACAAATGACCGTATATATATATATATATATATATATATATATATGTATATATATATATATATATATATATATATATATATATATATATATATATATATATATATAAGCAGGGGTGGGCTTACTTGGGCAGATGAATTTTTCCCCAGATTCTGGGGAAATTTTATACTTGAGGCGCAGGCCGATTTCCCCAGATTCTACGACTTTTCAAAACTGTGAAAAATGGCAACATCGCAAGTGGCAACGTTGGCGGGTCGATTATTGGTGAAGGAATGTATACTTCAACGGTCGTTGGCGGGTCGTAGACTTCAAAGACATGGTTGGCGGTGATGGGATGGGCCATGGTTCATGACGGGGTGGCCGCAGACGGCGGTGGAGGTTTGGTGGCGGATTCGGGGATTGATTCTGCGAGTGGGTGTGTACGTCGCTGAAACAATGGCGCGTGGCATAGGTGAGCGGATGAGTGTTGGTCAGTGGCTGTGGATTGGGGGTAAAATGGGGGTTGGCCCACCGGGGAACGTGATCCGTGACGGAATCCTGGCGGCGTCGGTAGATGTCATAGGTCAGAATGGTAACGGCAGACTTCAAGGCACCGTTGGCGGGTCGATTGATGACGGAATGTATACTTCAACGGTCGTTGGTGGGTTTATGACGGGGTGGCCGCAGACGGCGGTGGAGGTTTGGTGGCGGATTCGGGGATTGATTCTGCTAGTGGGTGCGTACGTCGCTGAAACAGTGGTGCGTGGAGAGGTGTGTTGGTCCGTGTCTGTGGGCCCTTGGGAATATTTGGGGGTTGGCCCACCGGGAAACGTGTTCCGTGACGGAATCCTGGCGGAGTTGGTAGACGTCATAGGTCAGAATGGTAACGGCAGACTTCAAGACACCGTTGGTCAAGACACCGTTGGATAGTTTTCACCGGTGGTCCATAGCCGTAAGCCTCCTTCAAAGATACGGTTGGCAGAGAGCCGTAGACTTCAAAGATTTGGTTGGCGGCAACGGGATTGGCCATGGCCCGTGACGAAATGGCCGCAAACTTACACGGGCTGGCCTGGAACGGGGTGAAAAGACACAGCCAAACGGCCTGTGCTGAGATAAGGCGTTCGGTTTGGCGACGGAATGTGGACGTCAACGGCTGAATTTCGGCGATTGGTCCAGCTAGTGGGGTGCAAACGACCGTCGAAAACGACGAAAACGACGAGAATGGCGCAGTATTGGTATCGAAAACGACGAGAATGGCGCAGTATTGTTATCGAAAACAACGAGAATGGCGCAGTATTGGTATCGAAAACGACGAGAATGGTCTTGTATGTGCCAGTTTGCTAAACATAGAGGGCTATCAACGAAATAAGTATACAACGTGGCTTTGGCCCGTGGGGAATTCGGGGGTTGATCCTGTCAGTAGGGTGCGGATGCGAGATCCGAAAATTTGGGGGTGCCCTGCGAGTGGGGTACAGGGTTGGACCTGCCAGTGGGGTACGATTGCGAGGTACTGAAATTTGGGGGTTGTCCCACCTCGTTGGGTTCGTTTTGGACAAGAGAGAAATGAGAGTGTGCGGAGCATAAAGATAGACAGGGTGTTTCATTGGCAGCTGAAAGAAAAAACATAACCACTTCTCATTGGAGAGAAAAAAATCATTGTTGATTGTCATCGAAAAAAAAAAACATGGCCGTCTGTCATTGGAGAGAAAATACGTGGAATTCAGGAATTTACGTGAATATACGGAAATGATATGACAAGGGAAAATACGTACAGAAATTTGGAGACTCTCCCTGTATACAATGTTGGAAATGACTCCTATGAAAAAATAGAGCTGCAATAATCGATTGGCAATCAATCAAACTTCCGCTGCGTGTTAATACCACAGACCTATCTGGTCTATGAAAAATATATGGAAAATCCATTCAATCGAGAAAATCCTTCATCGATGTCATAAGTAGTAATAGTGAATTTCTTAATAGTGCAATGGATGTTATTGACGAAACATTTCTGGCTTGTATGTTTACAATAAAATTCTTTATTACGAACGATGATATTGTTCGATTAATAATAGTGGAATTCATATTCAAATAGGAGAGCTTTGCATATGTATAAGAAAATCGGGTAATAAATGAAAAATAATAAAGTTTCCTAGGAATTGATACCAGTACAGAACGAAAAAAGATATCGAATAAGTGATGATAAGAGAGTTTTATCATTTCAGAAAGAAATAAAGTAATGTTGTGGGTAGCCACAAGTTGGAAGTAAGATAGCACTAATCAGGTTCCATTTCAGAAAAAATACACTGGCAACAGTGGTGTATCAGTTTTCTTCGGACATGTTCAAAGTTATTTGTGAGGTGAACTCAACAACAGACATGAATCTATTCCATTGAACCGAATACTGAGATTTCCGATACATACGAATCTGACGAGGAGCATTCAACCCTGATGAATCTTCCATTGAGCCACCATGGTAGGGGATGGTTGAGAAAAACGGAGCACTGAATATCACAGGTGAGTTCACTGAAATCTGAGATTTTCGTTCGAATATTGACCAAAAAGTATGAATAAAAATCGTTACAATATACAAAGTGAAGAAAAATAAGTCAGACAATGGTGAAAAAAGGTGAAAATATTTTCTCAGTGTTGAAATACATGTTCAGTCCAAATCTATGAAATCTTCGATGGTTCCTGTACAGCATACGCGCTGCAACGTTATTCTCCTTGTACTATAGCCAATGCCGTACTTCAAAGACTAACGGACATCAAACCTTCCCTGAGCCTGGGGTAAGGGCGGATTTGGCTCGCCGGGCAGAGATTCAACTATCAGAACAGATCGTTGAAGATCCCCCCGAGGTCTAACTAGTGTATGGTTCTTGACAACGTAGTCGGGGACTTTAACTCTTACACTGGTGACTAAAAACGAGAATTCGCACTCCGTGAGAGTGAGACACGCGATCAGGTACCGGTCGTAGGGACATTCGGAGTTTAATTTTTCTATTCAATGCACGGGAGTCAATTTTTCAAATTTGTTTCAGTTAGGTCTTTAGGAACGAGTACAACAGCCGATTAAAGACTCAACGGTATGCCCTGTACTTTGTTTACGCCATTTTGTGATTTTTGAATCGCGTCGAGACACTTTAGTTGAGCTCTGATTATTTAAAAAGAATAGATTAAATTTTCGAATAAAAATTACGTCTCTTAGAAGCTATAATCTAGGGACAATCGCAAAAGAACGTTCCATTCCTGACAAAATTGCCGATATTACCAGCATTTTTTAAAAGAATAGATTAAAATTTTCGAATAAAAATTACGCTCTTAGAATTAATTAACATGCAAAAATTAGAATTTTCTCAGTGTTGACATACTTTTTGTCTATTTGACAAACACATAATGAGTCTGAATACATTAGATTTAGGTAAAGTTCCCTAAGCCCTTTTCGAAAAATAGCTAATTATGTTTCTCAACTTCGAGAAGAAGCTGTTGCCAGTCATTTGTTCTTGGCGACAATTGACTAGAAATTTTCAGGTGCCAAAACAGAAATACATAAATTCATACATTGTGTATACAGGTGTCTTATTGGCATTTAAGAAAACACATAGCCGTCTGTCATTAAAAAAAAACATGACGGCCTGTTGGAGGGAAAAACATAACCACTTCTCATTGAAAGAAAACATGACCGCCTGTCGTTGAAAAAAAACATGGCCATATGTTATTGAAAACAAAAAACATAGCCATATGTTATTGAAAAAAAAAACATAACCACTTCTCATTGGAAAGAAAAAACATGGTTGGTAGTCATTGGAACGAAAAAACAAAAATCAAATATACAGAGTGGCTCGAATTACCATGAAATACATGAATTCATATACATTTTGTATACAGGGTGTACCAAAAAAGTCGATGTCTCCGATTCAGCTGATTTTCAACGAGGCAATGTGAATCGATGTACTTGAGCCATTTTGGCACTTGAAAATCGATAAAAAAATAAAAAATCCAGTTTCCGTCCTATCATAGCAAGTGAGGTGTCAAATGAAAGGAGAAAATCCCCATATAATCTAAAACAGTCCAAATTCATCAAAAACAAGAAATGTTAAAATTGAGGTTTCGAACCCACGACCGTCAAATCTCCAAAATTCGATTTCGATAATTTTGGTATCATTGGATTCGTACCGATGTCAAGATACATAATTAAACATTTTCCGGTGTCAAAAGGGCAGTAGGAGCGAACTTTGTTATGGGGTGAGATACAGAAGGGTGCGAGTACTCTAACAAGACAACTTTGACTGAAGAACATGAATATGAAAAGTTTGCATGTATATTATGCAGAGTTTATTACATTACCGGTGAGCTTTATGCCACTCAACACTCCAATCACAAAAACAGAAATGTATTTGACAGTATTTACACATGTTCGTTGCGAATGGT
This sequence comes from Gonioctena quinquepunctata, assembly GCA_018342105.1. Taxonomy (NCBI): domain Eukaryota; kingdom Metazoa; phylum Arthropoda; class Insecta; order Coleoptera; family Chrysomelidae; genus Gonioctena; species Gonioctena quinquepunctata. The sequence continues at coordinate 16,496 of JAFIRS010006871.1, read as the reverse complement.
GTGTTGAGTGGCAAGAGGGTGGTGGTCCGGGAGATGTGATCAGTGAGGTGCTAGTGAGTGTTTCATAGCATCTGAAAAAAAAATATGGAACTTTTCAACATAAAAAATTACGTACAGAAGCTCGGAGTAAGTATTCTCATCCTTCACCAATGGCAAGAGGGTAGGTGGCCTGGTGACGAGTGTTTCACGGCATCTGTAAAAGTATACGTAAGTATGGAACTCTCGAGATAAAAAAAAAAGACTTACAGAATATCGGGTACATCCTCCAACTTAACCCTCTTCACTTCCACCTTTGGGCTCTCCCAGGGTTGAAATCCTTCAAATCACTATAACAAATAACAGTAGAATATATTTCAGACATACATGAGACGTACTTCTCCACCAAATATCTCTTGACGTCCACCGGCGGTGTATATCGATTTATTTGCCGTGTTAATTGTCTATATTGTTCATCGTTCATTGTCATCAGAAGAAACTCCACTTGCACCACTAGAACAACTCTCACTCACACTGGTTAATTGGAGAATAAACTCCTTTCAGCTAACCGTGCAAGAAAATTGATACTTTGCTTTCAGAGTGTGAGATGTGATAAGGAAAGTATGCTGTTGGTGATAACGCAAACGGAAACTGGTGTCCGGTAATTATTCTAATTCGGGAAAGTCAACAGGAAACTTGGTCAGAGCGATAGATGTGATAAGGAAGGAAGTATGCGGCTGATGATAACGCCAACGGAAACGGCATCCGGTGATTATTTTAAATAGGGAAAGTCCACAGGAAACTTGGTCAGAGCGATAGATGTGATAAGAAAGGAAGTGTGCGGCGGTGATAACTCAAACGGAAACGGCATCCGGTGATTATTCTGATTCGGGAAAATCCACAAGAAACAGTAGTCGGTAAAGGCGTTTCTGCGGTTGATATGACAATGATTGTTCATCCATAGACTCTGCCCACCGCAAAATGGCGAACAATATAAATATTCAGCTCACAGTTTCTCCAGTTCAGTCAGACTTCGAACGTGTGTTTCAATTCGTACGCTATAACTGTATTTAACATTTTTTCAACGTCAAATGTATAAATGCTCTCAATGTAGAGTGTTTTTTAAACATCGACTGTTGTGTCCTATTCATAGTCTGTATGATATAAAATTATATATTTTGTCAGATATATCTCTTTTAAATAATATTTTACAAAGGAGTGTTACCGGGAATTGTGCCATTTCCTTTAATTTTGAACATTTTGATCTTGATCGTCTAGAGGTATTGCAGTTGGTCTTGAACAAGGATTCTGTGGAACTTTTGATGTGTCGAAATTGTTTGAGGGTGATCGTGAAGGATTGTTCGAGCTATCCGGAAGTTAAGGAAATTGTGACGAATACTTCACATTAAACATTCTCAGGTAAGTGTATTTTCATACTCTGTTTATGATATGGAACGTTTGAAAATTAATTGGAAAATTCCTATAGATAAAAATTCAACCAAACGCTAGCATGTTCGTTTTCGGGGGCCTATTTTAAAAACATATTGAACTGTCATCGTATACGTAAAGGTGAATAACTGACTTCAATTACGGTAACCTCAAAGGGTGTGTGTTCCTGAGGTGTCAGAGCAATTTTGGAAAAGATTTAATTTTGTTTGACAAAAAACGACATTAATTTTTTATGTTATTTATTTTTTGATCATTAGGCAAATACAACTGTATATCCATCATGTACCTTATGAACATTATACATATGCTTGTAGATTGTTGTTCGTCCCATGACTTTGCCACATTTTTCACACAGAACGGATCTCCTATCGTAATCATGTTGCCATTTCTTGAAATCTTCATAACTGCTCCATGATTCTCCATTGAATGGTATCCATTTACCTTTATTCGAATTGCTGGTTATAAAACATTTGTCGCAAAGTTCACGCTCACTTTGATATTCTTTGGAGCACAGTTTGCAGAACATTGTTATAAGAGAGAGAGTTGTTACTTCAACAACTTCTGACTGAAAAATGAGTCTCAATCTCTCTTTGTACTCCTATGTTACAGTGGGGATTCCCAAGCGATAATCAAACGTTACCATGTTACTCATTCATAGGGATTTTGTACAGAATGTCTTATTTACATCACTTTTACATGTATTCTTATGGGAATAAAGCACACATTTTGATAAAGTCGGGTGCCTTTTGGAGGAAAATGAAAGCGTTTCGTCAATATGTTACCATGGTTACTCATTCATAGTTGATTTTGTACAGAAATGCCTTATTTACACCATTTTTACATGTATTCTTATGGGAATAAAGCACACATTGTGATAAAGTCGGGGGCCTTTTGGAGGAAAATGAAAGCGTTTCGTCAATACGTTACCATGGTTACTCATTCATAGTTGATTTTGTACAGAAATGCCTTATTTACACCATTTTTACATGTATTCTTATGGGAATAAAGCACACATTTTGATGAAATCGGGGGCCTTTTTGAAGAAATGAAACCGTTCAGTCTTCCGGTCTACTGTTTTACTTTATACATTGCACTGCTGATTTCAGTCTGTTTGTTTCAGATCATTGTGCGGTTCAGACCTGTTTTGTGGTGAATAAAAATTATTGTGATGTCTACAGTGCAAAAATTCAACATTGTAAAAGACAATGTTAGAAAAATTCGACGTTTTGGACTCCAGGGTAGAACTTTGGAGTTCAAAATTGCGAATATACCCAAGGGTGCGGAACCTGTGGGGTGGGTGAGGGACGCAATCACCCAAATTATTCTCAAAGGAACGGAGGGAGTGGAGCCAACCGATCAGATTGGTTTCACTTTCTGTTCCAAGGATTTTGCCAGAGGACAAGGGTGGATGCGTTTCATGTCTGCATCGGAAGTGACAATTGATGATGTGTGGCAGAGAATTTCTGCCATATATCAATCAAATTCCACAGGACTCAATACGGAAACTTTCTGTTTGGGAATAACGACGGTTCATTTGCCTACGGGCAAAGGTCGCGGAAAACTTTACAATACTTTCAATGAAGAGAGTATAAAGCGTAGAGGTATAACCGTTATTAATAATAAAGAAAACTTGTGTCTACCTCGTGCTCTTGTACTTGCCAGAGCCTACGTAGATAAAGATCCTGAGCTGAAAAAAGTACGTCAAGATATCGGAAAATTGCAGGGACAAAGAGCACGAGAACTGATGGAAGTCGCTGGTGTCTCCATACCTGAGGATGGGGCTGGAATACCCGAACTCCAGCAATTCCAGAAGCACTTGAACTATAAAATCATTGTATATGACTATGGTTCAAAGGGTCGTAATGTGATATTCGAAGGTGATGGTGTTGGTCCTTCATTGAATTTGCTTCATCACGAGAGGCATTATAATGTTATTACTTCCCTTACTGCAGCATTCTGTTGTAATTATTTCTGCGAAGACTGTCATGTACCCTACAATTGTAAAGGAAAACATAGATGTGGAAGGACATGTCCTGGATGCCGACAGTCGCCCTCTTGTCCCACTGCGGTTTCTGTAAAGTGTGAGTCTTGCAAGAGATCTTTTCGCGGTCAGATATGTTTCAACAATCACTTGCAACATCATATTTGTGAAACGATACGTCGTTGTGAGGAGTGTTTCAAGGTGATACCAATCAACAGGGAGCATATCTGCGGAGAGATCTTTTGTAAGGTCTGCAAGAAACATCAGCCTCAAGACCATCTTTGTTTTATACAACCCGATACTCGCACCCCTCCGTCTGGAAATTTCCTTTTCATCTTTTATGATTTGGAAACGCGTCAAGAGATGGTTCAGACTGATGGTTCTCTTCTGCATGAACCCAATCTTTGCGTTTATTCTCAACGTTGTCATAATTGTATTCTAGAAAAAAGTTCAAATGTTTGTCAATCCTGTGGTTTCAGACAAAAAGTCATCAATGGTCATGATGTTATTTCAAAATTTATGGATGATGTTTTACAAATAAGGAAAAAGTTCAAAATTGTAACAGTCCTTGCGCACAATGGTGGTGGTTTTGACCATCAATTCATTCTCAATTACATTTTAACCAAGACCGATCTCACTCCCGATCTCATTATGAGAGGTACCAAACTGATTTCCATGATGGTCGGCAACGTCAAATTCCTTGATTCTCTGAATTTTTTTTCCATGGCCTCTCCAAACTCCCAAAGGCTTTTGGTTTCACTGAATTGAAGAAAGGATATTTTCCCCATCTCTTCAATACTGTTGATAAGCAGAATTACATAGGACCAATACCTCCTCTCGAATATTATGATCCTGATAATGCAAAAGATGCAAAAGCTAGAGAAGAGTTGATGAAATGGCATGCTGATAAAGTCGCTAAAAATTATAATTTCCATTTTCAGAAAGAAATTGAGGAATATTGTATATCTGATGTCGATATTCTCACTGAGTCCTGTCTGAAATTCCGAGACTTATTGATCAGTGAGACTCAAGTTTGTCCATTTATGGAAGCAACCACGATTGCGTCGGCCTGTAACAAAGTGTATAGACGCAACTTCCTCAAACCCAACACCATTGGTATAATCCCAAAAAGAGGGTACAGATGGCGTGATAACCAATCAAAAATCGCCATTCAATGGATGGTTTGGGAAGAACACCAGCGATGTATTGATATTCAGCATGCTGCAAAAGGTCAGGAGGCTCGAATTGCTGGGGTTAAAGTGGATGGATATTGCGAGGGCACCAATCAAGTCTTTGAATTTGAAGGTTGTTATTACCACGGGTGTCCTCATTGCTTTAGCATCAAAGAGATACACCCTCAAGGAAGAACCTTCTGAAACGATGAATCTCAGATATGAAGCAACCACAGCTAAAAAAGATAGACTCAAGTCTCTAGGTTATGACGTAATCGATATGTGGGAATGTGATTTCAAGAGGCAACTAAATGACAACAAAGAGTTGCAAGACTATGTCGAAAATCACCCATTAGTATTACAAACACCACTCAATCCTAGAGATGCATTTTACGGTGGTCGAACAGGGAACACCTTTGAATATTATAAGGCTCAGAATGATGAAAAAATTAAATATGTTGATGTCTGTTCCCTTTATCCCTGGGTCTGTAAATACGGAAAATTCCCTGTCGGTCACCCAAAGGTCTACGTAGGCTCAGAATGTCCGACACTGTCTTCGGTGTCAGGGTTGATTAGGTGCAAGGTGTTGCCTCCTAGAGAGTTATTCCATCCTGTTTTGCCAGTGAAAATGAACAACAAACTTATGTTTGTTCTTTGTTGTGCATGTGGACAGAATCTCAGCTTTGATGACTGCTTACATTCCGATGAAGAACGATCATTAATAGGAACATGGACTGTTGATGAAGTACTCAAGGCTATTGACAGGGGGTATGAGGTTTTGGAAAAATATGAAATATGGGCATACGATACCGTTCAGTTTGGTAAAGATGTTACAGGTCTATTTACTGATATGATGAACAAATTTATCAAAATCAAACAAGAATCATCCGATTGGCCATCGCATTGTCAAACTCAAGCCGAAAAAGATCGGTATATCGACAGATTCTTGGAACGAGAAAATATCACACTGGACTTTTCCAAGGTTATTGACAACCCAGGGTTGCGGTCATTGGCGAAACTAATTCTTAATTCCTTTTGGGGAAAGTTTGGCCAACGAGAGAACCAACCCAAAACCTCGATTGTCAATCAATCGGCAGAATTTTTCAGAATGATGTCAAATCCCACCATATACGTCAATACGGTACTCCCTGTGAACGAAGATACTCTGATTGTAAATTGGGAGTACAGAGAAGAGGCTTGTGATTCTCTGCCCACAGTAAACGTGGTAATAGCAGCCTTCGTTACTGCGCAAGCTCGTCTCAAATTGTACAGTTATCTTGAACAATTGGAAAAACGGGTTCCATATTATGATACAGATTCCGTTATATATGTTTCCCGACCCGGGGAGTTTGATATCCCTACCGGAGAGTTTGTCGGCGATATGACCGATGAACTTGAGAAAGAAGGTCTCGATTCATATATCACGGAGTTTGTATCAGGAGGACCCAAAAATTATAGCTATACCTTATGGTCGACAAAAGATCAGGAGCATAAGACCGTGTGTAAAGTCAAGGGGATATCTTTGAATCATTCAGCGTCACAACTGATCAACTTTGACGTCATCAAAGATATGGTTTTGACGCCATGTGACCCGATTTATATCGTAAACAAACAAATTCGGCGAACGCAGGAGCACGAGGTAGTAACTTTGGAGTGTTCAAAAAAATACGAACCAAAATCCCTAAAAAGAAAGTTTCTCTCCGATCACAGTTCTGTACCTTTTGGGTATAAAAAATCTAATAAGAATTTGTAATGTACATTTCAGAATTTTTAACCACAGACAACAGTTTGAGATGAATGATGACGTCACCGATAACGATAATCTGCTCAGAGAGGTGAACAAAATCAGTGAATATGTTGGATGAAGTTCATAATTGTTGAAAAGCCTCCCAATTTCGATGAATTAATGAACCGTCTTTATTGAATTAGAGACCGTAGTTCGTGCTGTCGAAAATTTCAATGAATTAATGAATCGCCTCCATTAACTTGGAGGCCTGTATTCGTGCTGTTGAAATAGAAAAGAGGCCAAATTATCAATTAAGTGTTTCCTCCATCATCTTCATTGTTCCAAAGAATGGTAGGCCTATTAGTTATCGATATTTAAGATTCATCCTAAATAACGATAACAAGTGGGGATTCCGAAGGTTTAAACCTTCATAACGAGGCCGTGCACACACCTCCAGTCTTTTGTAAGACATCCTCTTGGGTTGGCCATGGAAAACGATGTGTTTATACAGGGAGAGTCTCCAAATTTCTGTACGTATTTTCCCTTGTCATATCATTTCCGTATATTCACGTAAATTCGTGCATCCCACGTATTTTCTCTCCAATGAGAAGTGTTTATGTTTTTTCTTTCAGTTGACAATGAAACACCCTGTCTATCTTTACGCTCCGCACACTCTCATTTCTCTCTTGTCCAAAACTTCGTCGTTTTCGATACGCCATTCTCGTCGTTTTCGTCGTTTTCGTCGTTTCGTCGTTTTCGTCGTTTTCGATACGCCATTCTCGTCGTTTTCGTCGTTTTTGTCGTTTTCGATACGCCATTCTCGTCGTTTTCGTCGTTTTCGATACGCCATTCTCGTCGTTTTCGTCGTTTTCGATACGCCATTCTCGTCGTTTTCGTCGTTTTCGATACGCATTCTCGTCGTTTTCGTCGTTTTCGTCGTTTTCGATACGCCATTCTCGTCGTTTTCGTCGTTTTCGATACGCCATTCTCGTCGTTTTCGTCGTTTTCGATACGCCATTCTCGTCGTTTTCGTCGATTTCGATACGCCATTCGTCGTTTTTGTCGTTTTCGTCGTTTTCGATACGCCATTCTCGTCGTTTTCGTCGTTTTCGTCGTTTTCGATACGCCATTTCGTCGTTTTCGTCGTTTTCGATACGCCATTCGTCGTTTTCGTCGTTTTCGATACGCCATTCTCGTCGTTTTCGTCGTTTTCGATACGCCATTCTCGTCGTTTTCGTCGTTTTCGATACGCCATTCTCGTCGTTTTCGTCGTTTTCGTCGTTTTCGATACGCCATTCTCGTCGTTTTCGTCGTTTTCGATACGCCATTCTCGTCGTTTTCGTCGTTTTCGTCGTTTTCGATACGCCATTCTCGTCGTTTTCGTCGTTTTCGATACGCCATTCTCGTCGTTTTCGATACCAATACTGCGGCATTCTCGTCGTTTTCGATGGACCAAAGCCACGGTCCAACCCTCACATGTACCTCTGGGCCAACATCACGGTTGACCAACTCAACCCGACACAGCCCAACTCAACCCAAATACGGCTGTTCGCACCCCACTAGCTGGACCAATCGCCGAAATTCAGCCGTTGACGTCCACATTCCGTCGCCAAACCGAACGCCTTATCTCAGCACAGGCCGTTTGGCTGTGTCTTTTCACCCCGTTCCAGGTCAGCCCGTGTAAGTTCGGCCATTTCGTCACGGGCCATGGCCAATCCCGTTGCCGCCAACCAAATCTTTGAAGTCTACGGCTCTCTGCCAACCGTATCTTTGAAGGAGGCTTACGGCTATGGACCACCGGTGAAAACTATCCAACGGTGTCTTGACCAACGGTGTCTTGAAGTCTGCCGTTACCATTCTGACCTATGACGTCTACCAACTCCGCCAGGATTCCGTCACGGAACACGTTTCCCGGTGGGCCAACCCCCAAATATTCCCAAGGGCCCACAGACACGGACCAACACACCTCTGCCACGCACCACTGTTTCAGCGACGTACGCACCCACTAGCAGAATCAATCCCCGAATCCGCCACCAAACCTCCACCGCCGTCTGCGGCCACCCCGTCATAAACCCACCAACGACCGTTGAAGTATACATTCCGTCATCAATCGACCCGCCAACGGTGCCTTGAAGTCTGCCGTTACCATTCTGACCTATGACATCTACCGACGCCGCCAGGATTCCCCCAACCCCCGACCAACCCACCGCTCACCTATGCCACGCGCCATTGTTTCAGCGACGTACACACCCACTCGCAGAATCAATCCCCGAATCCGCCACCAAACCTCCACCGCCGTCTGCGGCCTCCCGTCATGAACCATGGCCCATCCCATCACCGCCAACCATGTCTTTGAAGTCTACGACCCGCCAACGACCGTTGAAGTATACATTCCGTCACCAATAATCGACCCGCCAACGTTGCCACTTGCGATGTTGCCATTTTTCACAGTTTTGAAAAGTCGTAGAATCTGGGGAAATCGGCCTGCGCCTCAAGTATAAAATTTCCCCAGAATCTGGGGAAAAATTCATCTGCCCAAGTAAGCCCACCCCTGCTTATATATATATATATATAGGAACTTTAATGGAGATAGCCCTCAAAGAGAAGTGTTAACCGTTGACACGTGTTTCGGGCTTTCGGCCCTCATCAGTGAAATGAAGAAGTGCAAGGATGAACAACACTTGTTAATAAACGACAAATTAAAGTTCTCACAACATTTTGTTTTCAAAAGTCCACTCGATATATATATATATATATATATATATATATATATATATATATATATATATATATATATATATATATATATATATATATATATATATATATATATATATTTGTTATGTTAGGAAGGACCAGTAATATATTTTAAAGGTCAAAAAGAAATAATTTCTTAAAATATCCACAAAAATAATAAATATTTAATAGTTAGTAGCTCATGAGATATTATTTTTACATTTTTTTGAGATTATATTTCTTTTATGAAGCCTCTGTATAACATTGATAGGTAAATATATGCAAATACCATAATGCAATCATTTTCCTGCATTTTCAAAAAAGATTACAACATATAATTGTATATTTTTCATAGGTTTTCATTTAAACCTTAATGTCACTCGAAACGTCAAAGATATAACACCATTCCGACAAATATTTACATATTTTAGGTTTTTTTTTTAAGTTAATGTTCATTAATCAATTACTCAGATTACTGTAAGTACTTCCTTCATTTCAATTAGTTTTTTTTTCTCAATAATGTAATTTACATATTTTAGGACCCTGAAGAAATTTCAAAATTGAAACGAAAGCTCGGTCCAACGTATTAAAGAGTTTTTCATAGTTCAACACTTGTGCTGACTCAAGATCCCCGTTATTCCCCACTGTTCATACCAATTTTCAGTCGTTATTTCTAAATTTACTCATATATATATATATATATATATATATATATATATATATATATTTATATAGGAAGTCCATACATTCTCTAATACATATTATTCCTCGACAACCACTTTTGAGCGCCCGTATACGGAGGCTCAAAAGTAATTCCATATATATCGTTGCAGGATACCGCTATGACCTCTTATATTTTTTTTCGAACTACCGTAACTAACAAATTCGAATGACTGACATACATTTTATTATTCAAACTTTCGAAGATATGGTTCATCAAGTGGAGACTGAAATATCGCAAATATATTCACGATCAGTCCGATCAATTTCCGTATACAATATATTTCTGGTCGGTTACACTCTAAGATATTTCAGCTCCAGCCGTATGGCAATACTGTATTTGTATTCGAGGATTTTTCGCATTAACTGCTATTGAATAGAGGGCTACTTAGATTTCGTTAACTCGGTGTTACTTTTTGAACAAGGTGGTGGGTGTTTGGATGGATGATGGATGGATGAATGAATAGATGCATAGTTGGATGGATGGATGGATGGATGGAGTATTGTACTCCTCAGAATTGTAACTAGCGCATTGACTTCTTCAATTCAAAAATCTTCGGGAAATCGCAGTTTATGCCCCTACGATGATCCATGATTTATATTCGAAATCAATATACTGGGTGTTCAATTATTGGTGATGATTTCAGCTTGTTTGTTTGGTTGAGAGTTTGGATAAAATCTTGCAAGTCAATTTTGAACCACTTCCAGTCATCCAATCGCATTTAGTTGGTGTTCATCATACGGGTAAAAATGCATTACAAAATTCAAAGAAGAAAAAAACCAGATGGTGCATGGGTTTTGCTATTATTGATGCGATTCAATTCAAAATTGGTATTTAGGTAAATACGGGGTCAGAAGTTGACTCCAGAGTATCACCGATATTCCCAAAATCCCTTATAAGTGGAGAAGCCTTCGTCCTCTTCTATGAGCAAGAGGACACCCAATCACACCTTTATTTTTCAAGTTTTTCATTCTCAACCATTTGTTTGATTATAAATGTACTGTATATATATATATATATATATATATATATATATATATATATATATATATATATATATATATATATATATATATATATATATATTCTATATCATCATTGTGCAATTTGCTGGAATGATTGGATATATGAGTGGATTGATATCGTGAGATGTGTTCGAATAAAACCAAAAATGTATTCATTATAAATATCGTTTATTTACAATCAATTTTCCACATATTTGCTTGTCACTCATCTGAAATTAAGGTAGTAAGAATTTGTAAGGAATCTTGTCAAAAATACCATTCACAATAGAAGATGCTACTTTCACTACGGTTTCCGCAATGGCTGGCTTGAGTTCATTTACAACCGACTTCCATTCCTCGTTGAGAAGCCTGTTAGTATTGGCACCTGAAAAAGAGTATATCAACAATAGAATCTCAAGTGCAAATATCAAGTGATCTAATCCTCCCTTGAAACGAACACTCTGAAGAATAACTGATAGTGAAAGAATATCCAGTATTTCTTGCCTGTAGGATTTCCTATTTTGGAAAGGTAAACGGAACTTCCAAAACCACGCATACAATTTTATATTTTTATGTGGCTAGCTTCCAAAAAATGGTGTTCTGAGTGATTTGGATAATATTCTGACTTTAAGTGGCATAGTTATGGAGTTGTGATTGGAAATTTGCTTCAAAAGCATAATTACAGTCCAAAACTTTTGTTCAAATTATTGAAAACAGGTTGAATGCGAGGTTTTATAGGAAAAGTTTGCCATGCAATATATTCAAACACAACATGTTGAAGTTTGTGTATTTCCTAAAAGAGTTATATTCAATTACCTTAACACTATCATCTATGAATATGCTTTTTACACAAATATACCCCCAAGCCCAGAAATTGGTATCAAAGAATAAGTTACTTACCAAGTTTATCATCACCATTGAAAAGATTGTCGAAATTGAAATAAACCCTCTCCAAAGTGAAGTCCATTTTTTTTTTTTTTAAAATTTATTCGAAATGCACCAGCTAAAAATAAGTTGAAGTAGCTAGTTATGAGGTGTTTTTGCTTATTTTGTTTTTAAGTGAATTCATATTCAAAAATGTGCCACCAGAAATAATTTTGTTCTGTGATATGGAAAATAGGTAAAATCTTAAAATGCATATTTGATTTCCAACAAGAGGAAAGGTTTCCGTAATTGAAATAAAATTGAATCTATATCTTACTCGTAGTTATGTTGGCATCACCATTTCCTTCAAGTGGCAGGACTAAAATTTTCCCATTCATTTCATACTTTGCCTGAATATTCAACAGATCCGCTGAGAAATCCATGTTGACTTGTTGAGCAGCAGGATTTATTCTGAAAAATGTTGAATTTCATATTGTATTATTATTATTAAAAATCAGATGAGCAAAAAAGAGACAAAACAAAAATTACACAATCGTATCGGCCATTCAGTAAGATATCTATTGGACGATTCATTGGAAAATTATGTTTTTATCTCAATGGAGTAGCATAATATGAATTTGATCTTTTTCATCTCTGAAAAAATGCAGATTTTCCACTCAGAAAGTGGAAAAAATGCACTTGGAGTTTCAATTGAATCTTTACTGAAAAGTATAACTGATACATTCAAGTTGTGTTGGTAAGAAATGTTATCGATCATTCAGCACAGTAACTACATAATTTATATTTTGTGTTGCTACGGTCAGTTGAATTCAAATGCAGATGGTTTTTCCTAAATTATCTAATGTTCAATGACATATGTTGTTTCGAATAATTATTTGAGCCTTATCAGTAGTCTAAACAACTTCACAATGGAAGAAAGTCCCAGAGTCCAAAGCGTTAATGATGTCAAAAAATCTGATGAAAATCATTTCTGGCGGGAAAACATTTATACATGGAATTGTTACAAATTTTTAAACACCTCAGAATACACACATCTCAGAATACTCACTTGAATTTTGTGACCTTTACTCGATCAAGTCCGTATAATTTCACCTCTTGGAGATTGATTTTCAGATTTCCGCCAGTTAGCACATTGATTTGGTCCAATTCTAAGGGTAATAGATTAGGAATTCCATATTTTGGATCCCCTTTCACGATGTTTGGAATGGCAAGGTTAGCTTGTTCCAATGCACATTCATCGAAATTTGGAAGACTTTTTTGACATGCTTTCAAATATGGAGCTGACAAAATGCACAGAAAAATTAAAATAATAGAAAATTATATACATCCAAAAATAATAAATGAAGGTTATGTTGGAGTTCTGAATATTTTAAATCATTAACACAGCAGAATACTTACGAAGTGGCAGGCTCTTACAGTCGAAAGCCAAAACTCCGAATAATGATAAAACCAACGAAATTGCCCACATTTTCATGACTAGAGCTATGTTCAGATAATGAGTTGATAAATCTACTAGGTTCGTTTATGTGAGTAGCAACCAGTGAATAATCCTTATATATCTCCATGGTCCCCATAATATACAAGGTAAAACCCCACCTACGAAGCGGCAGCACTCGTACAATTATTCAACTGAATAATTCCAAATATTCTCAAATGATTCTTTTCTTGAATGAAGTTGATAGTTATCTCATATCCATTATTTCAAGGAACAGGATCCAAGTTTTTTTTGAAGTAGTTTGGGAACCTTTCCTTCTCTAGAATTACAGATCAGGATTATTTTTTTCGAATTTGTAGAATAGTTCCGTGAACGTATAACAGAAAACAGGGATTCAAGTTGGAATCGTCTGAAAATCTAGAAGAAAAGTGTGCTTTTGTATTTTTTGTGTAACAGATCGAATGAAAAAAAAAATTCAATAATTCAGATACAAAAGGCTCAAATTTGACAAAATACATAATATTCCCTTTCTTATCAAAGCGAAATAATAATGAATGAATGTGATTTGGTATAGCAAATTATAGTAATTTATTCTCCACATATTCACATCAGGTGTTACGCAATATCCACAGTAAATGATTTGCAAAATCTCTAAATGCCTGACAGTCTGGAATATAGCAGAATAATTTTCTCAAGACCCAAGTGAGAGATGGAATAAACATTTCTAAGGGGTGGAATATCACCTGAAATGAATTCATTCAAAATATGGAAAATGTCCATTTTACAAAAAAAAGCTTTTAGGGGATGGAAATAATGAATTAACACAATAATTAACCAATAATATAAATATGGGTCAGGGACTGCGTGAAGGGTTGATTCAAGTTCAATTCTGCATGTCAATGAAACAATTTCTGGGGTTGAGTTAAGTCAAAATGTTACAACTGTTTTTTCTTAATTGAGATATTTTTTATTTTTTCATTCCAAGTATTTTCTCGCGGGTTTGTATATAAGAAAATAGCATTTTTTGACAATCTTAAATATAATATACTGATTGTAATTCAAAGAATTGAGTGTAATACAAAATGCGATGGTATTTCTTCTGATTGTTTTTTCAAAATCTCCGATTTTACTGAGACTACTTACTTTCTCATGTGATATATAGTGGGTCGAATATCCATCAGAGAACAACTCATTTTCTGGATAATAGTTCTACGAAGATTGGATTATATCTGCTATATAATACGACATCAAAGTCCTCCAGTCTGCGAATCCAAATAAAATTATCGATCTTCCTATATTAGAATTAAGTTTAAATCACCACTAGCCAACTAGAGGTTTTCGATGGTCAATCATCAGAGTGCAATAGCTGAATTCTATTTATGGTTAAGGAAATTATATGAATTTTTGTTATATCATGTATTATTTGAAAAAAAAACACTGTGTTATAAATCCATGTAATCAAGTGTGGATTGTTGTATTTTCATGTGGAATATTATGTTTTCAACTCAACTGATATATTATACTATACAAATGAAAATTATACACTGAGTATTCAATTGCATGTGGGAAGTTTATTTGGTGCTCACCTCATATTGGTTGTAAAAAAATTTGGTTTCATTATTATAACTTCGGTTGCCGTTATCGCAGCGAGATAAAATCATACCAGTTTTCAAGTCCAATCATAAGCTTTCAAATACAATGGAATAACAATTTTATAATAGTATAGATGAAAGGCTCCATTCTGCATTGTGGCAATTGACAAAAGAATTGTTATTGATCACGCCAAAACCTCTGTTTAGCAATGTTTAACGGATTCTGAGGAACAACCAAACTCAATCACAGTTGATAAAATATTAGTGATCCCTGAACGCAACATTATTGATGATCGAAGTCATACAAACTAGTCAATATTTATCTCATAAGGCATGCTCTTTTTGGTTTGTGTTTTATTTTTGTTCTATTCAAAAAACTGAATTCAAAACATTAACAATTTATTTTTTGAAATTGCCAACAATATGAACATTTTACTACTACTTATTGTTCCATAAAAATCGATGATTTGCTGTTTCGGAATGAGAAGCTGCAGTGATAAACGTATGAAGTTCTGAATTTCATTTAAATTTTGATCATAAATTATGTAGGAGTTGTACTTTTTCAAACTTCTATTTAGTTTCTTTGCTTCGTCATTAACATGACGAATATTGCAATCAACATTCCTCTACTTACTCACTTTCACTCAATAAATCAATTTTGCACGGAAATACAGTTTGACAGTTTAACTTGAATATTATCAATTCCAGATAACAAAATCAAGGAGTTTCTGTTTCTATTTTTGGTTTGATGAATTAATGTAAGAATCGGTTTCGACTTGATAGCAAACAAATCTCCTGATTTGAGGCATTTTTATCCAAAATGCAATATAAAATATTTGGGATCCGAGTTTTACAAAATTCAACAATTCCAGATGGCGGATATGAGAAAGTGGAGTTTTTTATTATTGATTGGATTATATATCAAATCACTACATGAGTGGTTCTGTAGTGAAAATTTTTGTATTTTTATTTTTTTTGACAAAATTGGAGAATTCAAGATAGCTGTCACAAAATTTCATATGATCAGAATCTATTCAAGATTGATATGCTTTATTTTTGAGGAAGGGGTACTTGAAGTATTCTCCACGACTTGGATAGTTTCAGTATAAGGTTTAATATTTCAATAAAAAAAAAAATTTTAAAAAAATTTTTTGGAAAGATGTACTAAAAAACAATGTAACTTCAAACAATTACAATGTAATTTTTTTCGAGTTGGGTATTTTTTAATGTAACTTTTGAAAATAAAAATTAAAATCGCTAAGAACCTACGGACAGAAAATTGAAGGAAAACTGGGTCTTGATATAATTTAGATTATTGGCCAAAATTGAACAATAAATATCCTTTACACTCCCATCATATGTTGTTCATAAAGAAACATTTTTTTCTATAAATTAGTCAATCATATTTACTCCCAACAGAGAAAAAACATGAAATTAACTGCATACACAACCATAAAAACAACATTATACCAAACAATAAAGTTAATGAAACACAACATTACATTATATCACAAAGTGGACACTTTAAGAATATAAAAAATACCTGGATTTGTCAATTTATTTTTTAGTTTCACATGGACTTCCTCCCTTGTTTGGTATTTCCAGTTCAATATATTCAGCATTCGCCACCATAATATCGAAAACTATTTCCCTGTAGTATTTATTTCTGCTCTGATAGGACCAAAAATGGATATTCAGATCAAACAAAAGACATAATGTATTAAAAAAAAAATAATATATATATATATATATATATATATATATATATATATATATATATATATATATATATTATATATATAATATATATATATATTAT
>JAFIRS010006870.1:0-30919 GCA_018342105.1 Gonioctena quinquepunctata | reverse complement strand
TTTTTTTGAGAAATCAATAAGAGAAAAGTTTTCCATATGCTGCGAACTTTATGCCGGACACTGTATATATATATATATATATATATATATATATATATATTTTGGTTGGAGGTTCTTAGGTTTGGGATTCTTGTGTAAAAATAAAACTATTTCATATCATTCTAGACGTTTCGCCCCTGGCCGGAGGCATCTTCAGTAGTTTTTTTTTTCTCAATAAATTTTTAATTTTTTGTTCTGGTAATCAACAATGACATCTGAAAAGTAAAACATTTTGTGTTATGGTTGAAATGAAAATAATAGTTGTTGTTGTTTTTAACACTAACACAAAATATTCTACTTTTCAGATGTCATTGTCAATTACCAGAACAAAAAATTAAAAATCAATTATTTAAAAAAAAAAACCCCTACTGAAGATGCCTCCGGCCAGGGGCGAATTGTCTAGAATGATATGAGATAGTTTTATTTTTACACAAGAATCCCAAACCTAAGAACCTCCACCAAAAAAAATAAATATATCAGGATTCAAGGAAACCCACACTTCAAAAAAAATATATATATATATATTATATATATATATATATATATATATATATATATATGAACTTGATTTCGAATTGTTATGAAGAAATATTTCTGGAGGTCAAATTTCCATAGAATCTAGAAAAACTTAGGGAGTGTATTGACTGAAAGGAAAATCTTCTTGTTAACAGCAATGGACAATTTTGAATTCCATTCAACACAATAAATGAAAAAAACTGACCCTTCATTCATCATCTTGAGAATATTCGTGACAAAAAAACACTCTGTCAGGCATTGCCATCGTATCCGAAACACCCATAACACAATAACTTGTATGGAAGAATCCCCAACAAGTTACCTAAGGAATCATATGTTGTGAAGATATTTCGATTTTTTTGAAGATATGAATATAATGTTCATAAAATCAGATATGGGGTCATTTGCGACTGAAAGATTGAGTGTTAACTAAAAATGATAAAATCCATGATACAAATGTATCTATTAGAAAACAACTACTTTACCGATACTATCAGAAAGCTGAACATTGAACTTCATACCATAGATGTTTCGAAACGATCCCAATTCTAGAAAAAAACTAAAATTGAAGATTTGCGTTTTGATACAGTTTTATAACTGGAAGAATCGTCCTTCTTCAAAGTATATTTCGTAATTTCCGAAAAATCCTTTTTCTAATTTTCATTACAGAATATTTTTCTTTATGGGGGATCTCTTTTCGTTTTCAATATAGGCCTCGGATATGAAAATAAACTTACATAACTGTATATTGCCTGTTTCAATACTATTTCCTCCCCAGACAAAGTTCGCAAAATTTCCAAAGCTTCTTTTTCGGTGTTTGCTGTTTTCCCCATGGATTTAACGAATTCCACGGCATGCCGTTCTTCTCCGAGACAGAATGGAATCAGAGCATCCCCACTTTGACAAATAGCCTTGTGGAAAAGCCCCTTAGAATGAGGGGACAATACGTGATAGTGCACCGAAGTCCCACCCGCACTTTCTCCAAATATGGTAACATTATTGGGATCGCCGCCAAAATGTTTTATATTCTTCTGCACCCATTTCAAAGCTAGGGCTTGATCCTTGAGAGCGGCATTCCCTGGAACATCTAGAGAGGGATCGTCCAAACTCAAGAATCCCAGAAAGCCCAGACGATAATTGATCACCACTAACACTATATCCTTGGTCATCAAAAATGCGGGTCCAAATGATTTGGGGTCGTTTGATCCGAGAACGAATGCACCACCATGAATCCAGACCATTACAGGTTTCAGTAGCGATGTTCCTTGAGGGATCTGAAATAGAGAGATTTTTTGCAATTTATTCACAAAATTTCCCAGACATAAAATATTGGTTTGACTGACATTTTCTCAGAACCATTATTTCACATTACATTTTAATTTTATAATATTTTTCAGGTTCAACTTGAGAATAATATAATAGTAACAAAGATACAAAACAAATATTCAAATACCGGTTTATGAGAGAATTCTTTGTTTTTGGTGTCCCTTCGACTGATTATGTATAAGAGAAAATGCCTTGGATCTCTTAAAATCTTACCTGTCTAACAGGAAACAAAGAGTATGTATTAGGAAACAAAATACTGAGTTCTTCTCGATTTTTACTGAAATCGAAAAAGGCGTACCACAGGGAAGTGTGTTTGGTCTTTTATTTTTCATTATATATAAATGATTTCCCAGATATTTTCCAACAATCGAGTACTACAGTCGTGAGTTATGCAGACAATTCCAATGTCATTCTACCCATTGAGGGACACCTTACTCTGGAGAATTGAATTGCAAACAACTTTTCTAAACTTTCAACATATTTTAGTACTAACATGTTATTATTAAACACCGCTAAAACAGACTGCATGATTTTTAAAACTGTCCACAATAATATCACCTTCCCGAGAATATTCAGCTCGGAAACGATAGTATATCTTTTTCAACCAGTACAAAACTATAGATGTCAAATTATACTATGGAATACATATTGAAAGTCTCGCAAAAAACTGGCAAGTAAATGTTATGCTATTAGAATTTTGAAAAGTCACTTAAAAATAGATGCACTGAAAACGGCATATTATGGGATTGTTTATCCCTTTCTAAAATATGGAATATTAGTATGGGGAGGGAGTACACAACTAGAACGAACTTTTATCATGCAAACACGAATATTGAAGACTATGTTGAATATGAAATATACAGATTCTTGTCGTAATACTTTCAGATGTATCCAAATGCTTACCGTTTATGCCATTTACATATATGTTTGTGTACTTTTTGTGTACGATAATGAAGCAAATTTTGAAGAAGATAGATTCGGACATGAGTATTCTACCAGGCAGAAATCCAATTTTATTGTTCTCAAGCATAGACTGACAAATACAGAGAGAGGGCCACATTATGCATCCATTGGATTCTATAACAATTTACCGTTAATCATTGAATAAGATCGCTCAAGACTAATTTTTAAAAAACATGTTTTTGATCTCTTGTGTGACATCGAGCCATATTCATTACAAGAATTCATGGAGAAATAATTTTACTACAATAAAATTTTCAATCTATCTTACACCTATGACTCTGATATATTTGTTTAATAATAAATTCTTTTTCAATACATGTTGTAATTACTTTTATTAGGAAGGATTTCTAGTTATAAGTGACTTTTGCATTTTTTATATTTTTTATTATTGTCCGACTTGAGTTTTCAACTGTTTAAATTGAAAGCTTCAAATAAAAATCTATCTATCTATGTATCTTTTCTATATTTCTCCAAAATTTTGTTGAAACTATGTATAAATTTTTTTTGTTCTACTTCTTGAGGTATTTCTCCATAAACTTTCATGGAATTTTATTTTTCTTTCATTTGCCCTCATGCTCTATTCCTTGTGAAATGTTCATGAATATTATCATTTCTAAAAAGTCTAGTGTTGTGTTTTTGTTTAATCGATTCATAAAAATTCTGAATTTCGAATTCATAATCAATTACTGAATGTTATCCAAGAGATTTTGAAAACTGATCTCACTACCCTCTTGGATCCAATACATTGACTCCATGACTAAAGAATTAAATTTGATAGAATGGGGGCATAATAAAGCAGTCCCTTCCTTCTGATAGCATCAGTGTTATCACTTTTTTCCTCACTTTCTCCACGTGGCTTTCCCAGGTCAATCTATCATCTTTCAACAGTTTCAATAATTAATATTGTTAACTTATCGAATGATAGAATTTGCTAATTTCATTAATGGTACTCAATATCAGTGTTGAGTTTTAATTTGTTTGTAATTAACCATTCTTCTAATGATTATATATAATTATAACTCGTTTCTTGGGTAAATGCTGAATATTTTTTTGGATACACTAATAAAGTATCATCAGCAAACACAAAGTATTTTGCTGAAAGGTCTACCTCCTGTAAATCTAGAACATAAAAAAGAAAGGAAAAATCTATTTTTTGCTTCTATACTCTCCAATATGTATGCATCATATTCCGTGTTTATATATATATATATATATATATATATATATATATATATATTCGATTGAAATTTTCCCAGGTGCCATCATTTTTTCAATTTCTATGGCCCACGGTACTCTCTTCGATCTTAGCAATATTCCTTTATTGTTTTAATTTTTATCCAAGTACGTTTAACTTATAATGGCAGCATTACTGTTATTTGTTATTTGATTCAATGAAGCAGGAGCTTTGATATGATCAGGGTCGTACAGAATATTCATTATTCCATACTCTAATAGTGAATTCAAAAATATAGTAGACAAAATTGAGTTAAAACTATTCTCGCGAAAAAACCAATCGATAACTTCGTTGACCGCTTATAACATAAATTACCGTAAACCGCTACAGATTACACTTTATCGGGTTTGGGGTATAGATAATAGAATCGATTAGTAGAACAGTGGTGTTATGTGTGTCTGGACAGAGGCAGCCATGTATGGTGAAAAACTGCAGGAAAATTTTTGTGCAGTAGTCGAACGTATCATCCACATAAAATATCTGGCTCAAGCAAATCTGCTTCTATTTGTACAACGACCGATGAAAGTGTGATACTAATCATTTATCATTTAATGGGCCACATAGTTTGAAATATTACATATCAAAAAGAAAACTTGTAAACTCGACCTTCTAGAAAGTTTGGAGATCAATATTGAATTAAAAGTAATAAAGCTTGGTTAGATTGATTTAAATAAGTATTATTTGTTGAATTTGTTTTACCGAAAATTAGAGAGTAGAAATGAATGTCTTTTGCTTGCTATTTTGATGGGATTTTCGAATGATATCACGTATATTTTCAATGATGTAACAAAAGTTCGGAAAACTAATTTTTAATGTTCAAAAATGACAATTATGACGAAGAAGAAAAAATGGTACATTGACGAAGTGGAAAAACCTAGTTATCTATTCGCGTAAAATTGACTGTGGAGTGTTTATCGAAGCCATTTTTTTATAAATCCGAACTCATTTCAAATCAGTGATTTACATGAGCATGAGTACCAATTAGTGCAAAAAGAAAAATATAATATTCTCATATTTGAAACTAACAAAATGTAGTCCAATCAATTCCCATTGATTTGAGAAAAAATACTTCTATAATTCTATTTTCTGTGACAAATGAAATTTCAATTCAGAAAAAGGTTTCTAAGATATGGAAATCACAAATGCGATGTGTTGCAGAAAATATTTCACTTACATTGGGAAGTTAAAACAATTCATAGAAAAATAAAAACTTTTTAACAAAAAATTAAACCGACGAAAAAATCGAATGGAAAGCAAAAAATAAAATAAACCTCAGTTTCAATGATAATTGAGCTCCTGAACTACTGTGAGTCACTAATTTTGAGTCGGCGCCAAAAAAACAATCATCGAAGATCATTAAATTACTTTGAAGAAGTAATCATAACGCCGCTGTGCATCTCGCTGCCATCATTTTACTCTCGAGGGCCAAGAAGCCTGAAACCGGTATGCGGATTGTTAGGTGAACACGACATAAATTAAACATAATCGAGCTTATCAGAAAGAAACATTTGCATTCAATGTCCATTGATATTATATGGAAGAATGCATGGATTTTCAGGTGAATATCATCCAACGTTCTGCGTGGTATTTGCCAGGAAAGTAGTTGTTTTTCACCTGAGATCTACCATTTTCTGGTTCAATTTTATATTGAATCCTTTATGTGAAGATAACCGTTTAATTCGATTTTTCTATTCATTCCACTTCACATGGCACTTATCTTTCAATGTGATTCAAGTTCTGAAAATGTGTCTGATGATTCTTTCCTTGGAGACTTGAGCCCTACATCAAGAAAAGACCTAGTTCAAAATTATCCTGTTGAGAACTTCCATGGAATTATTGAAAATTCAAATGATAAAACAAATTCAAAGTTAACTGAATGTACCTCGAAACACAACCTGCAGAAATAATACTTGGTGAGTATTTTTAACTATTATCTATATCTGTATTTGTAATTTTTTTTTATGTGTGCCTACAATTTTCAACTGATTCACCTAGTATTTTTTTGGTCATTTATCATATGAATTTATATATACGATTCGTTTTCGATTGTCGTATTTTTATTCATTATATTTCAACACAATATAGTATATTAATTTCAGAATCAAACTCGTTTTGTGTTTTTCCATGAAATTTTTCAAATTAAATGAATTGAAGAAAAGGACGTCTTAGGGATGTCCCTGGGATTTATTACTTTAATTATAGAACATCCCTAGGGTGTCCCTTTGATGTCCATTGGCGGGATTTGGTACATCCCTGGGACCTACCAGAAGGACATCCCTTGTGTGTCTTTTCGGTGGAAAGTTGATGTCCCTAGGACGCCCCTAGTGTGCACCATGTCTCGACAAAGGATATCCCAGGGACGTCCTAGTAGCAAATGAAGGACGTCCCTGGGATATACAGGGGATGTACTTGTGTTGTTGGGGAATCCTTTAATAATCCTTTTCCAGATAGTTTACTAAAATTTGTTTTCAAACAAAAATAGGCAAAGTTACATTTGAAATGAAAGAATCTCCGCCTTTGGTCGGTATTTTCGATCAAAGCGCGAATCATATTATGTTTTATCAGGGGTGCATGATGAACCTCATTCTCATCCAACTAAGAATGGATATACTATACCACGGGACTAAAATAACTCGTGTAATCCCACTAGTGGAGTTCCCGAGGGTTCTGCCCGAGTGAATAACCACACAAGCGATTGAGTCTCTTTACTCTCACGGTATAATATAAATGTATATATATATATATATATATATATATATTTATATATATATATATATATATATATATATATATATATATATATTTATATAAATATATATATATATATATATATATACATATATATATATATATATATATACTATTTTCTGCACTTTCGGATAAATTATTATTAATTGGGTGACCTGTAGATATAGGTTTAAAAACGCGCTGTCAATTTTACAATTCAATTTGACAAGTTTATCATTCAATCAGCTCGCTTTGGATTGAGGAAGTAGCTGAGCTACGGGATCTACAAATAAAACAATTCACAAATCAACAAGCTGAACATGAATTTCGTAATCGCAATTCTCGAAATGGAAAATTTTGAAATGAAAAAGCAGCAGAAGAGGCTCTAGAAGGTACTTTGCCAATCAAATCAAGGAAAATATATGAAACGCAATACCAGCCATTTATCAAATGGTGTTGCGAAAGAAAAGTCAAAAATTTCAGCGAAGGTGCATTGCTTGTATTTTCCACTGAGCAATACAGGACTTTTTCCACTTCTATACTTTGGGCCCATCATTCCATGCTGAAAAGCATGCTCAAAATCAGAATTATTATCGATATTAGCAAATTTTGGTAATCACGAAATTCATGACACTGGCAACGTCTTTACTTGATGGTGAATGCTTCCATAATTACGCTAAAATACCCCCTTTAGTCCCTAGGAGTTGGGATAAATTCATTTATTAAATATGCGTTTTTTTTTTGGCAAAATAGTATATTACACTACGAAGAGGAAATTTCCTGCACTGCGCAACATGATGCCCGAAGCAAAGCCGAGGGCATTATGAAGAGCAAAGCAGGACATTTTTCCTGTCCGTGTGGTATATACTTTTTTGTTAATAGCTGGTCGAAAGTATGTTACTAATTACATTCTTAATTATTTATTATAAACAATACACGTTCCAGCTGACAGCTCGTTGCGCTGTCATATTTAACTTTTGCTCCTCGCTTCAGCGGCTCTTTCGGATTCTCACAAAGCTGAAGTGCGAATTCACACGATCCAATAAATTGGTCAATTTTGTGACCTTGAATTGTATTGCTAGGTGTAAACAGAAAATTGTCGTCAATTTGAACTTGACCAATGAATTAATGAGTTTAGAATCGGTTCGAATTTTTCATCAATTTTTAGTGACAATTTGCAGTAACTTTCAGCCATGAATTGGATGCCTGCTAGAACAGAGATTTTCAGGTTATATATTATTATTTACGCGATTTTACGTACCCTACCCTAAATGCGAGAAAAATGATTGTGCAAAAAAAACCATCATTTACGTTGCATTCCATTCGCAGCAATATGCATTGCTGAATATAAAAGGCAGAGATGTAGAAGATGGTGGATTAGAGCTTAGATTAAGAAAAGAGGGAAAGGAAACTTGACATTAGTTTACGAGAAACTCCTGAGTGCAGATCCTAATCAATTCAAACGATATTTAAGAATGGATCAGAGTTAATTCAATAAGCTATTGAATAATATTCGGAACTTTTCCCATAGTAGAACCATTTCTTGTCAGTATGTTGGTATTCCTGAGTAAAAACTGTTGCCAAAATTGACCAATAAATTGTCAGGTGTAAATATAACCCACATTGGTCAATTTTATTGTTCAATTTATTGATCAATTTCATTGGATCGTGTAAATTCGCACTAAATATTCGCTCCAGCTCTTCTTCTACCTCTTTCTCACTTTCTTGCGTGTAATCCCATCTATCTCGGTGTACATGGAAAAAATTCGCTCTCGCTTTATGGAGGGCGTGGTCTGTCAAAGTCACTGATGCATAAATGCAAGGCTCTCTATTTCAAAATCGGTGGAGAAAACACGTTTTTTCGACCGAGGTATGAAGAAAACAGTATTTCATGTCATAAACATGGAAAAATTAAATTTTGATTTGATAAAATTCGAAATACATTTTGAATTGAATTAAACGGAAAATTTTGACATTTCGACAAAAATTATATCACATTAACAATGATAGTACATATTGAATTCTAAAATATATTTCAAACATATGCTCATACAATATTATCATGTGTGGTTTTTATGACATGCCGAATAATCTATACCTGTTCAGTTCGATACGGTGAAAATCTATAGTGAGGCTTCAATAGTGTCAAACAAATGTATTATATGCTACCGCCATAGTAATTCTTCAATGGTTATCTTGATGAATGTATCAGATAGGAACTGATTCGATATTTCTTTTGCTAAAGAATTGGACATTTTAATAAAATCAATATTTTCAATTCGGCAGTGTTATGATACATCCAATCATTCATACATTCAAAGATATTCTTAATTATCTTGTTTTCTGAATGTTCTGATGTGGAAAGATTAGAATGTCTTCAAAATAATTTGTACACTTACTTCTTTCGTATAAACATTGAGGTTCAAACAGTCCTCAGAACCACTGACTGAGTGACTGACGGATTCTATATCTATTTGAACACATTTGTTCCCCACCTTAGTAGCATCCTTGATTCCTTGCCATGGTTCAGGAGGCTGGGGAGCCTGAAATCATGATTCTGAAATGAATATATATGAATTCTGAACATTTCTAACATCCTTGCCATTTCATCGATGTTATTTGAGGTACTCGTTATAAAAAAATATTTTGAGGATTTTCTATTGCATGATTTGTCCTCGAAAAATACTGAGAATTCATATTTGATTTTTTTAGAATTTTTGAGCTGTCCCCAGATTTAACAAAAAATATGTTTTTTTGGGGCTGATAAAATTTCCGACAAAAAGCTATCGAAATATTAGAAGAAACCTCCAATCTCTAAACAGGAATAAATCCCAATAACAAAACATATTTATCTATACATATACAGGGTGGATGACGAGTGTATGATGCCATTTCATAACGAATTATAGTTCTTTGTAGAATTCGAGAAAATTTCAGGTGACCCACTCAAAGGAAAACTTTGGCAATTGCCGAATGCAATGAACATTTAACTCGACATTTGAATAATGTAGAATGTTGAACTGATTGTGTGGTATACATTGCAGGCTACCAGAAATAGATTTTCAGTTTCGAAGTGAAGAAAACAACTAACCTTGTTATATCCTGGTGATAAAGTCAGAACTAGTTGACTTCATACTCTGCTTTGGGGCACTAATCATAATTATCTCTGTTGCTTGTTAGAAACAAACGAAACACTTTTGAAAAGGAAAACATTCGCAATTGAATATTGTTTTGGAAAAAAATCACGACTATTGTAGTGATTCAGACATTCTGAATACGTGAACTGAACACTGTTGCCAAGCAAGATTTTCGCATCCACGGTTCACATAGCTGTCTATAAACGGAAGTTTGTTAGATTCCACTAGTGTTTTCTAATTAGCAACGAATCAGAAATCAGTAAGCGATGTGCACGAGAATTTATTTGAATATTTTTGTTTGTCTTTTATAAAAATTGCTATTCTATCAGAATGTTGATTCATATTAAATTAATATTTCCAGTACGAAAACGCCCGCACAGTGATTGCGACTCCAGAATCCAACCAGAATTGGAATTTACTACTCCATTCATAAATACGACGTGTGATTCATCTTGTCTGCTAATCTTCAAAATACGCACGTAACAGCTCGGTGTTTAGTTTTGAGAGCCAGCAAAAGACAAAGACAATGATGTTCAAATTAATTCTCGTGTACATCGCGTACTCTTTCCATCATTCACCAGGCAATTAGAAAACACCAGTACAATCTAACAAACTTTCGTTCGTAGACAGCTTTGTGAACCTTGCATGCGATAATCTTGCTTGGCAAGAGTGTTCAGTTCACGTGTTCCGAATGTCTGAATCACTACAATAGTCGTGATATTATTTTTCAAAACAATATTCAATTGCTAATGTTTCCCTTTTCAATCGTGTCTGTATCGTTTGTTTCTTACAAGTGATTGTGATAATTATGATAAGTGCCTCAAAGCAGAGTATGATGTCAACTAGTTTTGACTTCATCACCAGTTTAGATTTAACAAGGTTAGTTGGTTTCTTCACTTTGGAATTGAATATCTATCTCGGACAGCCTGCAATGTGTACATTTACCACACAATGAGTCCAATATTCTACCTTTTCAAATATCGAGTGAACTGTTTATTGCATTCGGTAATTGCCAAAGTTTTTTTCTGAGCACGTCACCTGGAATAAGGCGGGCGGCGCTACCCAAAATTCCATAGAATTTAAAAAAAAACATGCTTCATTTTTTTTACACCCTGAATAATTACATATCCTGATCGACTGACCGTTGACATATGATCAACGCAGACCAAACCACTGGACATGAAGAACTGAAATTTCCATAGCATATTTTTGTAATGACAGATACTCATTAAGAAAGGTGCTGTGATATTCCATCCCAAAAGGAGTGAGTAGGGGGTAATAAAGGGGTCAGAAGAGGGGGGTGAGAAATTATGTGGAAGTTCTCTTAGTTTTGAGGTTAGAGCCATGAAAATTAGTATTTCAAATGAAAAAACAAGTATTTCCGGGTTTTCGAAAATTCATCCCTAACGGGATAACAATAGGTGTTGAAAGTTTGTAAAGGAGTGTGCCGTTCGTTTCTACGTTGGGGTCATGAACATTTATATTTGAGGTACTTGTTACAAATAAAGAAATACATGTTTCAGTGTATTTGAAAATTAAATCCATAAAGACGTGTGATGTGGAGTAAATGGGGTTTGGAAGTTTGTATGGACGTTCCGTTGATTTTTAAGTTAGGGTCTTGAATATTGGTATTTGAGGTCTTTGTTACAAAAAATGGAATACATGTTTCTGTGTTTTTATAAATTTAACCCCTGAAGGAGTGAAAGTTTGTATAGGGGTTTGGTTAGTTTTCAAGTTATGGTCATGGAAATTGGTAGTTGAGGTCTTTGTGACAAATGGAAAATTTAACCCCAAAAGGAGTGAGTTATATATTCAAAAGCTTGTCCCGTAAAGTTTCCAGTTCGAATACAAAAGCGACAAGCTTTTCAATCTATAACTCACGGAATAACCTACGTCACACATCCAAAGCAATTATTCTTTACATTTTAGTGCATTTAAATAAAAGCTTGTTTTCAAAAAGGTTTTTCATTAATTATTTAATTTTGTGCTTTTTAGTGCTTGAGTACGCCTTAATCTATGCATTTTTGTTGTAGCATCGTTATTATGAGGCATTTTTCCTTTGAGTTCTGTGCTATTCAGTCCTCCAATTGAGAGACCATCTAAAGATTAACTCATCCGCCATCTTGGAGTTGCCATCTTCAATTTATGAATTCTAACTAAAAATCGATAATCATCGACTAAATTCATAATCTCCGACCCCAAAAACCCCGACATACCAATTTTGAATCGAATCAAGCCATAATTACAAAACTCGTTCGCCATTTTAGATGTGTGAACCTCCACACACCAATTAAAAAAAAATAAAATTTTCGAACCAAAAAACACCACATACCAATTTTGAATGAATCGGACCATAAACCTAAATTTCATTCGCCATCATAGAGCGTCATTTTGTTTTTTTCTTTAACAGAAATTCATGAGCCGCCATTACAATTCCATAAATTTTTACATCAAATTCATAATCTCCAACCCCAAAAGCCCCACATACCAATTTTGAATCGAATCGGATCATAATCACAAAAATTGTCCGTCATCTTGAATTTTCGAATTTTTACACAAAAATCACAATCTCCAATTCCGAAAACCCCAACATACCAATTTTGGATCCGTACTATATGCACAGAATTTGTTCGCCATCTTGGAATCGCCTTTTGTTTTTTTCTCTAACAAAAATTTAATAATGCATTGTTACCGGAATTATGAACACGAAAAGAATTACAGAATGACATACGAACGAAGCAAGTTAAATGAAAGCTTGTAAAAAAAAAGAGGCGCTAGGGTGCTCCCGTAGACAAATTAAAAATAAAGAGACTGTTTGAAACATTGGCGATCTTGACCACCAAGTTTTTGGTACGGCCAGTCGCGCATGGAGTCGCTGCATGCAATCGTCAGACGACTGATGAGATGACCATTCTCCAATTTCGACATTTGTCAGAAAATAAAAGTCTAGTGTTGACACATGTCATCGAAAAATTAATGATAGAAATTATACTATGGACTCAACGTCGAAAATAGAATGTTTTGTTATTCGAGTTGACGCTGATATTTCTAGAAATAGTCTTCTACAAGGTAAAATATAAGCTGCTTTTCACGAACTGATACTTATTTCCATCCATCAGTTGCAGAATGTTTTTCACAAACTGATACTTATTTCCTATCACCATTTGAGAAAGTAGGATGTGCATGTTCTACTTGATTATCATCAAACTGGAGTATTTGTTATACCTACTCGGTCTCCTTTGTGCTAATGAATGAACAAAATTATTAGAGGTTTGTTGTAAATGTAATTTGTTTTTATTTTGGTTGAATTCATGATAAGACTGAAAAATGTTTTTAATTTTGGTGTTTTTCAGAGTTTTATTATTGTTTTGTCTGTAGTTGTACCTTGTTTTAGATAATATAAAATGTGTTTTTATAGTGTTTCACTTATTATTATTGTTTTTTAAGAACTTTAATTTTGTTCTTGATATCATAAAACAAAGATTTATTTTGAAACTTAATTTCAACCAAGAACGAA
Organism: Gonioctena quinquepunctata; assembly: GCA_018342105.1. Classification (NCBI taxonomy): domain Eukaryota; kingdom Metazoa; phylum Arthropoda; class Insecta; order Coleoptera; family Chrysomelidae; genus Gonioctena; species Gonioctena quinquepunctata. Next base: position 17,460 of record JAFIRS010006870.1, on the reverse strand, counting down.
CTAACAGATTCTACGAATCGATTACTGTATATATTTTATTAGTGATCGATTTGCCATTCCTGTATTTCATATGATACAACCATTCATATGAAATACAGGAATGGCAAATCGATCACTTATAAAAATATACATTTGCCATTCCTGTATTTCATATGATACAACCATTCATATGAAATACAGCAGGTTTGATAAATCTGTTTTTACCAACTGTACTAACTTAGTTCGGCCAGTTGCGAGATATGTCGCCACTGTCTAAACGTGGTGACAACTTTTACTGCAGGTTTGACAACTCTCTTTATTTTTAGTTTCTCTATGAGTGCTCCCTTTGGGTGCGCCAGTAGTAGCAGTGAATTGGAAAGATTTGTGGCCCCTGTACTCTACGAAGTGAACATGTTTTTCCAAATAAGAACGATAAAGATAATAGTCTTTGTGTATCTTTTGGAAAATTATTATCGAATGCTTTGATTATTGTTTGCGTAAAGCATTTCAAGTTGATTTTTATAAATCGCTTGCTAAAGGATCCATGTGGATTTTGATTTGTTTTTCCAACATTTGGGAAGATTATGGGCATGATTGGATGATAGTTTATCCTTCTATTCAATAGATTAAAACGACAAATAAGGAATCTTCATAGAATATTTAATCGAAATCGAGTTCATCGACGACAAAAACTTGTGAAAGTGACTAAATCACACAACGAAAAAAAATCGAAGAATGGAATTCCAAAACAATTATATATATATATATATATATATATATATATATATATATATATATTATTTATACACAATGAAGAGGAGGAAAAAAATTGTATAATTATGGAAAATAAATCATCTGCTGCCTTTACACTTTCCTTTTTTCGAAATATTGGTCCAGCTAATTATTGTTAGTTCCTGAAGAAGACCGTGGACACGGTCGAAACGTCAACGAAATGAATGTTTATCTCCTAAAAGAAGACTTGTCATTCACAAGAAGAACCGAAACCCCAAGAAACTCAAACTCCATATATATATATATATATAGTGAAAGATAGTCGTTGCTGACTAGTTAGGTGTAAACAAATTGATTATTGGGGTATGCAGCAAAAGAAAAAGTGTACTCTTAAAAGTTTGTCCAAGCTTTCGGAATGTTTTATTTCCATCTTCAGGGATACTACAATGAAGAATTGAACAAATTAGTGTGTCATTCGAACCTTAAGGTACTAATAACTTACATCTTTGTTAAGATTAGTTCCTATGTTGTTTATGAATGTTCTTCATGTAAAGTACGGTGAAATATAAGTAATGACTTTGAAGTTGGCAACTCATGTTTTAAATCGTCAACTAATTATACACATTAAAATTCAATGAACAGTTACTAATTAAAATATCAAAAATATAAATTCTGAAACATGTGTGCCTTGAAAAAGTACAATAGGTTATAAATTGTGGGAAAATTATTTATTCACTTGTTATCTGCTTTGACAGTCACTGGTACCAACTGAGGTAGAACCAACTGATATGAATTTGGGGTGTGCCATTATTGGCCAAAGTATTATAGTAATTTTCTTGTTAGTACCAACTGAAGGTTGGGCCAACTTGAATATATTAATAACTAGTAATGAGCTCCGATTGATTTGAGGAAAATTCTGTATTTTCCATTGCTAATAAGAAGGAATAAATTTCACTTAGGTGGTTGACATCAGTTTTTTTGTTCATATGATTTTTTTCCTGTGATATGAAAGCCATTTCCAAAAAAGTTCTCTTAGCAGTGTGTCGTTCATTAGTTAATATTTTAACTCCATCATAGTTCATATGATGGTCGAATTTGTTCACGTGATCTGCTAGAGCACATCTTTCTGGATGGTGCCTGCAATCACTTTTATGGGATATTAATCTCTGTTTTAATAATCTTGCAGTTTGACCAATATATACTTTGTCACAACCCTGGCAAGGTATACTATATATAACGTTCCTGCTGTCTAACATTGGAACTTTGTCTTTTACTTTGGAGTAAATAGACTTAATTGTAAGTACTGTTTTGTTCGCTATTTTGATATTATCTATGGTTTTGAAAAGTCTAGCCAGTTTGGGTGGAATATCTCTTAGGTACGGTAAAGAGATAAAAATACTAGGGACAATACTGATAGTAGTCACTGTGTTATTATTCGATATATTAAGATTTATATGACTATGTTGTGGCTCAGTAATAGGTGATGTGTTGAACAATATACTTTTTATTAAACTTGGAGGATAAGAATTGTCTAAAAAGAGATTCAAAAGGATTTTAAGATTTTTATTGTGGAAACTTCCATCTGAAATTCTCAGCACCCTGTTCTTCATCTGCTTTACCAGATTTACTTTTACCGAATGTTTGTGATGGGACAGATAATTTAAATATTTCCCAGAACTGCAATCTTTCCGACACCAATCTATCGGTATATTGTTCTCATTGGAACGTACGAATCTGGTGTCCAGAAATGGTACGGATTGTTCGACGTTTTCGGGTTCTAGAGTAAACTGGATATGTGGGTCATAGTTGTTGAAGGTAAAGAGAATCTCATCTGTACTATCCTTTGGCATTGCCAAAATAATGTCATCGACATATTTTTTTATGAAAAAAGGTTTGAAAGTTTTATCACACATGTTTCAGAATTTATATTTTCAATATTTTAATTAGTAACTGTTCATTGAATTTTAATGTGTATAATTAGTTGACGATTTAAAACATGAGTTGCCAACTTCAAAGTCATTACTTATATTTCACCGTACTTTGAAGAACATTCATAAACAACATAGAAACTAATCTCAACAAAGATGTAAGTTATAAGTACCTCAAGGTTCGAATGACACACTAATTTGTTCAATTCTTCATTGTAGTATCCCTGAAGATGGAAATAAAACATTCCGAAAGCTTGGACAAACTTTAAAGAGTACACTTTTTCTTTTGCTGCATACCCCAATAATCAATTTGTTTATATATATATATATATATATATATATATATATATATATATTTATATACCTACACAAAATCAAACAAATCGGAAACTCTTCAGAAATATGCTTTGATTCTGAGAAATCTGCACTGTCATTTTAAATCGAAGGTATTCTACGAAGATTATGTTATATCAGTTTCCAAGGACGTGAACTATGGAACTGTTGAGCTTCGTTATTTTCTTGCATCTAACGTATTTTTCATAGCTTGATAATTTATTGGTCCTGCTAGACCTTGTAGGTTTTTGCGTATTTTGAAGTTCATATTGCTCCTTATATGAAAAAAGTCCTCATTACAGCGGTATAAAGTTTCCCAATATACTTCCGGAAACAATGAAAATGCGAATGAAATGAAATACTTTTCAAGAAACAACTCCAAAGTTATCTGATTGAAAAATTTGTCAATAATACAAGCTTGTTTTCGTGACTGCTAATCATATATTTTATGTGTCTGTTTGTCTTTAGAATTTCATATTCATATTTCATATCAATATTTTCGTTCAATACCATGTAATAATAGCCTTACTGAATAAAATATATTATTATTCACCTTGAACCTCAGTTCTCCAACTGGTGGCTTGGCATACGGGATTCCAAGGAAAGCAACAATTAGCTCTCCATCGTAATTGGTTTTCTCACAACCCCGCAACTTTCCCTCACTTACTTCCACTACACAATCCATATCGACTGAGAAGATGTACGGTTTATCAAATCACATTTGTTTATATACTCGAAAGGATATTGAAGTACCTTCATACCAATCCATGTAAATAGATTATCTTGCAGATGTAGATAAGGAACACAAAGGAATTATCTATCTTTGAATAACCGGGAAATTATTCCAACCCTGAGGTGTTCCTCATACTTTCAAACACGATATTTTTTTCCATAAATTATCAGATGAGAGTGTTTGACTGGAAAATTATTCTTGAAATTCCTTTGATGTTCCAATGGGGCGACGACATATTAGGGCAATTTGTGAATGTGATCACGATACTAGGAAATCTGGGAATCCGAATGTATTTTCAAAAATCAATTCAGTATTCACTGCTTAGTGCCCATGAAAACACTTGAAGCACTTTTGTGCTCGTAAGCACTGTGCTCCCAAGCTGTTCTCTGATCCAGTGCTAACTGCTTCGAGCATTTTACTAGAATGCTCAGTGCTTAGTTATCCCGAAAAGTGCTTTGGGAAGAACTTCTCGGTATTACTAAGCACCAAGCCTTACCTTACCTATGAATCTATAAATGTTTTCGAAACATGGAAACGCGGCCAGCGGCACCCCCAAGAACAACTGAACGCTTCTGTGTCCTCATATTATGTATATTCGAGAGATTGCAGTGTTGATATATGCATTGTTTTAAATGTTTTGCGTTGCGAAGTGAGTTAAGTGCTCTGAATGCCAAAAATTAATGAATAGACTTCTTACACACAATGATATTCCATTAAAAAATCTTTAGAACAGTTATAGATGAACAATTGAGTACAGACTTGGATACAATCGGTTCAACATTGTCTTTTCCTACGGAGAGTCGGCCGATAATAATGAACACAAAAGTATCCTGTCCACATCTGCAGTTGTTCAGTCAAATAAAAAATAGCATCTTATGACATTCTGGTGCTGCATATTCAATTATAGAAAATGAAAAAACAAGAAACGCCGATGGTGACAGAAACATCATTCCATCTGTAGTCGTAGGAAATTCTTTTGATAAACGTGCTATTTCGTCAATTTTGTTTATTACGGTACCTCTACTCTTTTCCATTCGAAATCGAAAACAAGCGACTTGGCGATTCCTTTGACTATTTCCCCCATTATTTTTGAGCCAATAAAATGCCCGAAATTTCAAACAAAGAACCAATCAGATCAGTTTTGTGGCTCATTGCTTGGGGGGTTCTGACTGCCCTCTTGCTCTCCCATAGGGGCGAAGGGGCAGCCCCTGCTGGAGTTGGCAGGTGAGCTTTACCAAACATACTAGTTTGATTTATTTTGACACTTATTATTTGAGGCACCTCCTTATGTGCCCATATGGGACTTTCTTGATTCCGATAATTCAAACGTTTTATATTCATACTATTAGTTTGAAATTCATTATTTACTGGAAAAATTTAAGAAAAACCCCAGTTACAGAAAATGATATTCGGTTACTACCAACCTGTCCAATCTCGTTTTTTTTTTTGAATTTTTTAGACTGTTATAATGGTCGTTACTGGTCGTTATTTGATTGTTAATTCAATTATATAGGCATATTTTTTGAAATATAACCCCATGTTTTCGGGGTTGGTTGACTCTGATATCAGTTATACCCGCCGTGAGCGGACTCTTAGGGAGGTGGTATCTATATAATTTTTCCGAAATTTTTACAATGAAATCTGTTACTTTTCCTACATTTGCTAACTCGCGTATATCATCAAGTCTGATGTACCTATTAGGCCAATCAAATCGATATATTCGGAGAAATTAATTTCCAGCAAGCTGGAAATCATTTCAATACCTTTAATCGGTTCTAAATGCATGTAATCTAAGTTTGCACCATCCCAGGGGGTGAACTTAACTTTTGATAGTTAAAAAACCACAAAATTTTTGCACTGTTTTTAGTTTTTTGCTTGTAGCTGGAAAACGGTGCGTCGGACGGAAAATGTCATTCCATTCAATAATGCAGAAGACTGAATTTTGCGTCGAAAAACATCTGGAAACATCGAATTCGGTTTGGTGGTATAGCTGAAATCGAATGTTAAAAACGAAGAAAATTCCGTAGTTCAGTGCGAACTTACATTTTGCGGCTTGCCAAAACGACATATCTTGAAAACAGCTCCTCCTATTGCATTGAAAAAACCCATGGAATAAAAGTTGTGGAGAATGGAATTTTACGTAATACTTATAGATACAGTAGAACTCCAATTATCCGAACTCCAAATATCCGGATCTTCAATTATCCGGATCGCCAATTATCCTAATCGCATTCGACTCCGAAAAACACGCTCAGATTCAGACCGTTCAAATCAGATGCACGCAAAAAATGAATAGTGGCAGGGAGCAGCGCATGCGCATGGTGACCTCTGCGTCATCAGTCTCCCGCGCATGGTAGTGTTTGCCGTGCAGTGCATCGGAGAGGTTGTGCCAGTCGATCGTCAGGCTAGGCTGTTTTGCCGCTGTACGTTTCGTTCAAAAACTAACACAAATTTAGGTAATTTCTTTCAATACATTACATTCACATGTCCAAATGTTAAATTTTTCTTGATTTGTCCAAGTATCCGGATATCTGATGACCCGGATCGGGTTCGGTCCCAAATTTGGCATCAATTGAAAGCCTGTTTTTTTCTACTTCCAAGTTCGTGTCTCTGTTTTGATAATTACAGAGTGAAAAGTTGATTATAATTGAAAGAAAGTCTCCTCGTGTTTCAGAGATTATCTGGCGTGTTCAACATCTACAAACATGAATGGTCCGAAGTGTTTAATTTGTGACAAACCATTACATGATGAGGCCTCAACAACAGTTGAAGAACGAGGAATAGAAACATTGATGAAAAGAAGTATAGCAAGGAAGGATTAAAAACGCCTTCAACTTCAAAGTTTTGCTTCAGTTGTGATTCACGAAAGTTGCAGGAAAATATATTCAAAGGAGAAATGAGGTGACGAAGAAAACCCCAAGAGGCGTAGAAAGAGGGTCCCGACTTTTGATTTCAAGGAGAGATGTGTGAACTGTGGGGAAAATGCATCTTCGGAATTTGTGGCCAGAGAAAGCAAGAAGCCTCTGAAGAGGCGAGTTACCGTGCAGTATGTGTCAACAATTGAGTTCAAAAATTCCCTCATGACTGCAGCTGAATGGTGGCAGGATGAAGAGGTACTTGAAAGAATTCGTCTTCAAAATGATTTGGTTGCAGTGGAGGCTAGGAACCACCGCTCCTGCAGTATCAAGTTCCTGAAAAAAGATGCAAAAACTGGATCGTCAGTTGGCCAACCTGAAGATGTGTCTCTAGCATTTAACTATATTTGCAAATACATCGAGGAAAATGGAGACCAATGTCAATTTACTTTGTCAGGAATTTTGGAAGACTTCGAAGGCTTTGTCCCAACTCATGGAGCCCTGTTCAAAAAGCTGAAAACAAAGTATGAAGACGACATTATTATCACTAGCGGAAGGGGTGAAAATAAGCCACCTGTAATATGCTTTCGAAATACAGGTTAAAATATTTTGACTCAGTCTTGGTATGACTTCAGGAATGTCGACGAAAGAGAAGAGCGACTTCGCAAAGTGAAAGCCGCCGCTGCCATTGTCCGCGAGGATATTAGGTCAGTGATTTATTCCCTTGATACTCACCCCAAAGTGGACTAATTTCGGAAGGATGTTGAGAATGACATTCCAGAAACCCTCAAGGTACTTGTAGGGTCAATTGTAAACCCCAAAAAGGGAAAAAAACCTTCCGTTCGGAACCCTACAAAAGGAAATAAACCTTCCGCTCGGCCTAAACAAAAAACGAAAACCTGTGCTATTGCTCACCAATAATTAATGCTACGAGACCGCGGCCCCTCCTGTACCCACTGCTGCAACGCTTCATCAGAAGTACGGATCAAGAGAACACCTGTGTGTTATCAACTCTTGGGTTTTCTTGTTCATATTTCGAAGTTCAGCTGTTTCAAGCATCTGTCCTTCAGGACCCACCGCAGGTCGTTCTGCAAGATTCTTCTAGCCAGTGGGTGCGTGACAATGCTGATGTTAACGTAGACATGATTGACGGCTCCAACACGTGGCATGCTATGGGTGGGTTCCAATGTACAACCCCTCACTCCTCAGCCTGGTCAGAGGCAAGAATTGCAAGATTGAAGAAGGTACCCAAAGCCAAGGAAACTGCGGCAATCGTTTCAGAAAACCAAGCAGGATGGCCTACTCAATTTGTATCTATGATGTGAACGTACGAAGCCCAATCGATGTAGTGAAACCCTCAGCCAGCGAATTCTTGTGGTTGTATGAGAAATGGAGAGATCACCCGGACGTCCCAGGGTGGAACGGATTCATGGAGAAGATTATCTCTGCTCAGCCATTTCAGAAATCTCGTACTCTGTGCCTACCATTTCCTGAACGCACCTCCAGAAAACCCTGACACTTTATACACTGTTCTACTTGATTTAGTGGAACGAAGAGGTGATAAACGAAAATGCTGCTTCGTGACGTTTGACCTGCCTCTGTATTACAAAGCCAGAGAGATAGTGGCTTCATGCAATTCCAAATCTTTACCATCAGTGATCGTGCGCCTAGGTGGCTTCCACCTCCCGATGTCTTTTATGGGTGCTATTGGATACGTAATGGACGGTGGTGGGCTGCAAGATGTTTTAAGCACAATTTACGCAAGACAGTCTACAGAAACGATGCTGACGGGGCACGCATATTCAAGAGCTGTCAGGGGTCATATTTCAGTTCACCAGGCATTGGCAGGAACTGCTTTGTCAACAATGACCATTACTGACGACAGTTATCAGGCAATATTAGATACGTTAAATAATATAAGGGCTCCAAATTGATCACAACTTCTGAACCAACCAGCCCTCATGAGCATGGAACAATTCTACGAAAAACTGTCGGAGCTTCAGCAGAAAGGACCTACCGCAAAGCTGTGGGTGCAGTATCTCCACATGTTGTCCATCGCCAAGCAGTCCATAGAGGCTGAAAGAACTGGCAATTGGGAATTACATCTACAGTCGGTGCAACGGATGTAGCTGTCCTTCCAATCGAGCGGTAACTTTTTATATGCTGATGGATGGATTTGGAACAGAAGATCTTGCTTGATGAATATGACAAATTTGTAAACCAAGGCTTCTTCGCCATCAGAAGGTCTGACAAGTTCTGGTCTGTATTTACTATTGGACTATTGAGCAGGTCGTCATGGGGTCTCTGAAAGACCAAGGTGGGCTGTCACATGTATGAGGCATAACGGACAGTACACTGGTGACTTGGGTTGCTACACTGCCTACCATCATGAAAATTGCCGTTCAAGTGGAAGACTTTTGTGGCATGAAGACTCCAGAGCAGCACGTAGACGCTAGGTTCTCAAAGGTACAGAGGGACAATGCAGACATTGCGAGCCTTTTCGACTGGTTTTCATCTCACGATCCCTTACCACTAGGACAATTTGTGATGTCCATTAGCACAGGAGTAACTAGCGATAAGAGAATTGACTGCTATGCAGCGATTGAAAAGATTATTGGCAACGACTTCAGTCATGTAGAGTTCAAACAAAAAAACAGAGTTGTTCCTCTTTAAAGTTCCAACTCAAAAGTGAGAATTCACCTCGAAGGTATACCAGTAAACCCAGGAACACTTTTCCGACGCATAACACTCCTGAAAAAATCAGAGGAACAGTTGAAGAATTTCTTCGAGTTTGAGTTGGTTCCTTATCCCCTTCCCATCTTTGATGAAACAGGAATGCGAAAAACAAGAAAAATCTGTGTTCCACGATTTATTTTCACCAGTGTCTGATCCATCAAACCTTGCAGATAGTGCAATTGTAATTGATGGTGGTTTTCTTTTACATCGAGCACCAAATTCATCCAACATTTACGTCATGGAACCTGGAAAGGAAACCTCTCAGAACACATTATATTGTCCCAAGTACTTCAAGTTCTCGTCTCTTGTCAAACAGAATCTTCTGTTCCCACATACAATCAGAGGATGTGATACAACCTCTGCATTCTATCGCCAAGGGAAGTTGAAGTTTGTCAAGCTTCTTGAAAAGAACACGACATCACAAGAGACTGTCGAAGTTTTTCATCATGAAGATGCAGATCCTGAGGTTCTCATTTCAGCAGGTCAACTGTTCTTGGCAGTCCTCTGTTCATCTAAGGTAGGTGAGACCTACTTGGACCAAATCCGCTACGAGATATTTTCAAAATCCCTAACAAAGCCAACTTTCGAGCTGGCCTCTCTACCTCCAACAAATGCAGCCGCCGCCGAACATATACTGCAGGTGTCCCTTCAAATCCAGCTGGGGTTGGAGGAGAACGGACCTCGGCCTGCTCTCCATCATAAACACCAAGGATCCAGCTCCATCCGAAATTCTCAAGACTGTGTCCTGCAAAAGTACAAAGGAGTATACAGGGAAGTGCAGCTGCCGAAAAGTAGGCATGAAATGTTCAACCATATGCCTCAACTGCAACGGCCAGTCATGCTCGAATTCTGCACTCTTCGAGGATGAGGATGTGACTTTCATTGCTGAAGAAGCAGAAATAGGTGAGGATAGTCCCTTCGAAGATGATGATCCAGATGAAGAAGACCGTGCCTTCCGAACTTCTCAGATGAAGGGCCATCGACATCAAAGAAAATGCGAACATGAATACTCCACATTTTGTTCTGCATGCCTATTATACATTGATTTCTACCATGTTTACATTTATATTTCATCAATAAACTGTTCATCAACCAAGTGTTTCTGCACCCAAACTATTAAGAACTATGATTAATAATAATAATGATACTTATTACAGATTTAATGGTAATACAGAACTTTGATAAACGTAATAATGATTTTTGTTTGCACTACTCGAACCTCTACTAAGGTTGTGCATATTACTCTGTGCTGTTTTGGTACAAATGACTCAAAACGTCTGAAACACCGATTTTGAATTGATGCCAAATTTAGAATTTCAAATGACTGAATTCAAAAACTATTGTTTAATGTGGAATTCCATTCTCTATAATTTTTTTCCATGGATATTTTGATGGGAGTATCTGTTTTCAAGATATGTCATCTTGGAAAGTCTTTCGACGCAGAATTCAGTCCTCTGCATTATTGAATGGAAAGACATTTTCCGTCCGACGCACCGTTTTCCAGCTACGAGCAAAAAAGTGCAAATATTTGGCGGTTTTTTGGCTACGAAAAGTTAAACTCACCACCTGGGATGGTGCAAACTCAGATTACACGCATTTGGGACCAAATACAGGTATTAAAACGATTTCCAGCTTGCTGGAAATTTATTCCACGTAACGGATTATTCCGATTCAATTTTATTGGCCTATATTGCTATTGGTAGCGATACGAAGTGCTTTGTTATGCAGTCTCTCCAGTCTCGATAACTGAGAATTGGGTAGACTACAAAATATTGGACTGGCGTATGTCATCGCCAGTCTGATGACTTGTTCATGAAGTCTCAGCTTGTTTTTTGTGATAAGTTAGAGTTGAGTGCAATGAGCGGATACGTGCGCTTGATTACGGCCGCTCCCCTCTGCAATGCTAACGATATACAGGTACATACGCCTGTTCAATACTACCCCAGTTATCTCACAGAGGGCTTCTTTGTCACTTGGCTTTCCCCTTCAACCTTATCACAGGGTCTATTACTTTGAATAGTAGCATGAGTTTTATATAATAGGTTGAGTTAGATATGTATCGCTAGGTTATCAATGAACATTTTTGCCTGGCTTCAACACGAAGTCAAGCAACGTCGAGCGTGGATCGTACTTGGATGGGTGACCACTTGGAAACACTGCGGGCGAACGCGCGTCGTTGCCTTTTCACCATCTATTCTAATGATCATAGATCTGTTGCCTTTTTACCATTTTTTTTAATGATCATAGATCAAATTTTTATCTATTCAATATTTCGATAATCAATGAGAACCACTTTTTGTCAGACTGTAACGCAAAAGCCTAGGATTTGATTCCTAGCAGGATATTTTTCCGGCCAAATCAGTTTCAGCTAAAATAATATTTCATTTCATAGTGAAAAAATTATATATATTTCAAGTTTTTGAGTGAGTTCAAGAGCAGTGAATAATCAGTATGAATTAATCTGTAGAACGATTCCTTCGATTTTGGATCGAGAAGAATTGTTGTAACTTTCCACATTGAAAATTTGAATATAACATGAATTCTGATAGTTTTATTCAGTTTTGAATGTGATTCGGGAAATATTTTTATCAAATATCATTCGTGCTCGAGGATTTCATTGCAAAATTCTCAAAATTTTCCTTTAAGCATTTTGCCCCTGGAAATATAACTAATGCAATTTGCGGACTCATTATCAAAGATCAAACCACTCAAGCTGTGCTTCCGTGGTTTAATCAGATAATAATACCGCGAATCAAACTCAGTGAAATTCCCAGGCCAAATGCTTTCTCAAAAATTTGAAAAAAATTTGAGCGATGAAACCCCTGGGGTCATGATATTTCCCTCGATAAAATGCCGCCCGATATTGTTGTTTCGTCTGCGTCAAGTCATCCGACCCAAGAGCAACCAAAAAGGTACAGTCGGCCGTAATGTTTCCACCGATTGTATCCAAGTCTGTACTCAGTGACTCTCTGTGACTGGGAGACCAGTCGTCAAAGCGACAGCAATTTTTTCTTTACTATGATTTTGGCGGAGCTCTATGTGCTGAATTCTCTGCAGGTGCGCCTGGAACACTTTCGGGGACGGAGTTACTGTTCTCCGAGGATCCATACGATTTTTTACGATGTTGATGTGTTTAGGGCTCGCTTCTATTCATAATTGGTATGTGGGGGTAATTGGTATCGGAGACCATTATTTCGTTGAACAAATGCAGGAATTCGAGATGGCAGCTTCGATATGGCTGACTTGTGTTCTATCATTGATTGTCCAAATCTATTCAAAATTGCTATCTGGGAGTTTTCGGGATCGCAGATTATGATTTCATTGTCAAAAATCAAGAGGGAGACTCTTATATGGCGGTGGAGATTTTTTATTTATCATTCGATTTCATTGAAAGTTGGTATGTAAGGGTTTTTGGGGTCGAGAATAATGATTTGTCAAAATTCGATAATTTGAGGAGACAGCTCCAAAATATTGGATATGAATGGAGTTTTCATTTTGTAGTGCACTAGCGTGCGGGTCGTTTTCATTAGAAGACACCAGTTCATTCAATGCCACACTCATAATATATCATACGGGGCGAATCAATGCGGTTTACATAAATATTTTGTTTTCATTGCTGTTCTGGATCCAATTCGACGTGATTCACACAAAAATACAAAAACTTAAACACTTCTTTTTCTATTTGCATAGATAATGATGGGTTTCACCACAATATTGTATGTCCAATACACCATTTGGGACTTAGCCCCCATGTTTTTCCGTGTGCTCGTCTGGCTACCATTAGTGTCTGTTGCTATTTATATAATCATTTTATTTTTATCTGAGTTCCTAGACTATAATATTTTTCTTTTGTTAAAAATAATAGTTGCCTTGAAGTTGTTGTTGAAAAAAAAAAAGGTTTGACAAATATAGACATTTTTTGACTAGAAGAATTTCAATCTTTTAAAATCGGTCATTCGGCCGTATACAAAAGAAATATACGTATTTCAGGTGAGAATAAACTTTACAAATGGTCCTTCGAGCCGGATACAAAAGAAATATACGTATTTCAGGTAAGAATAAACTTTACAAATGGTCCTTCGCTGCCAACAGAACTAATCTGTGGATAAATGTCGGCAAATGTTGGTTTAAGACGTAGTCAGAGAATCAAAGAAAAAGGTGAAGATAGAAAAAGGGTAGCTTCTCAAGTTAAATCCTGTCCGGAGCTATTGAAGTCTCATAGCTGCATAACTGAAGGAAGTGAAACCAGAACTGCACCAAAGATGAGTGAGACTTTCAAAATGTCCAAATCGGTTCCTGCGGAGTCCCGAGGTTCCAGGTCAAGAGGAAGTCGAACAACTTCAAAGACAAAGAAAAGCGATTCCAAGCGTCACCAAGCGGAACTGGAATTTGCACTCGAAAAAAGAAATTGGAGCAAGAAGAGCTTGAAAAAACAAGAGATGCAAGAAGAAATTGGAGCAAGAAGAGCTTCGAAGAAAAATGGGTCGAAGGTGAACATCCATGGCAAGATAAACTGGATGGAGCTTCATTTTCAAGTGCGAAAAAGGAAGAGAAGGTAAAGAATAATGTTTTAATAACTAATTCTCCCGAGAATAATTGCCAATTACCTGATTCTCAATTCGCAAAATTTTTAGCGCGGCAGTCAATGCCAAAAGAATTGCCAATATTCAGTGGTAATCCTATGGAATGGCCAAATTTCATTTATCAATATAAAAATTCGACGAAGGTATGTGGTTATTCTCAGGAAGAAAAACACTGTAGACTTCAAAAGTGTCTGAAAGGAAATGCTTTGAAAATTGTCCAAAGTCTACTCATTATGCCCCAAAATGTCGACAGAATAATGAGCATTTTGGAAAAAAGGTTCGGTCAGCCACAACACATTATTTTTATGCTTCTCGAAAAAGTGAAAAGGTTCCCTTTTGTGAAAGAGGAAAGACTTGACTTACTTATTCTCTTTTCCGATAGGGTTAAAAATCTTGTTGGAACTATAGAATCACTAAACGAGAAAGAACACTTACAAAATCTATTTTATTGCAAGAATTAGTAGATAAACTGCCAAATTCATACAAAATGATGTGGATCGAATATATTTCACAAAAAGAAATGTACGAATTCAAGCTCTTTGAATTCTGTCAATGGCTCGACCAAAAATCTATGACAGCTTGTCAAATCGAAATGCCAAAATGGTCAGAAATGCCATTTGACAAAATTCAATATACAGGGCGAAATTCGGGTAAAAAGAACACTACCTTAACAACAATGGACAAAAAAAAAAGTATTTGTTGCAAGAAAGATTTGCACTATTTGAACTCGTGTAATAAATTCAAATCTCTGTCTGTGGATGAAAGATGGAATTTGGTAACATCCAATAAAATATGCTTTTCATGTCTTGTACCTTTTCATAGTGTTAATGTTTGCAGAAAAAAGAACATTTGCAACATCAACAATTGTAAAAGATTTCATCACCGTATTTTACACAAATCTGAAAATCAAAATGAAGATACAAATCTAGATGTCACTTCGATTGATATTGAAAAAGTGAATGATTTGGAAGTTAATTGTCACATCGCAACAAACAAACACGTTTTACTCAAAATTTTGCCTGTCGTCATAAATTATAAAAACACAAACTCTACAACATATGCACTTCTAGACGATGCCTCGACTGTAACCCTAATTGATGAAGATTTGGCAAATGAATTGGATCTTCAAGGACCTCAGCAGTCATTGTGTATTCAATGGACTAACAATCAAGTTAAGGAACAAGAAGATTCAAGAGTTGTCAGCTTCACAATAAGATCACCAGAAGACAACGATAGGGAATTCCAGTTGAGACATGTCAGGACGATGAAAGGTTTAGCACTACCTAGCCAGACAGTGGACTCAGGTGAGATTTCCAAGCGATATCCCTATGTAGATAATAAAATTGTTTCAATGAAAAATGCCAAACCTAGGATATTGATTGGTCAGGACAATTGGCCCTTATTGGTCAATAGAAAAATCATTACCGGTCCATGGAATGGCCCAGCGATGAGTAAAACATTACTGGGTTGGGTAATCCACGGAAATATATGTACCGGTCCTGAAAATAATGATTCACAAATGTCTAGATTT
Organism: Gonioctena quinquepunctata; assembly: GCA_018342105.1. Classification (NCBI taxonomy): domain Eukaryota; kingdom Metazoa; phylum Arthropoda; class Insecta; order Coleoptera; family Chrysomelidae; genus Gonioctena; species Gonioctena quinquepunctata. Next base: position 2,050 of record JAFIRS010006870.1, on the reverse strand, counting down.
GTTTGTTACACTAATGAAAAGGTAATAGATGATATAGATTTATTACATGAGCTCGTGAAGGAGCAATGGAAAATTGACATTTCTGGAATAGAAAAATATGAGAAGGCCTTGTCCAAAAGAGGATAAAAGAGCTCAAGATATTTTGGACAGAACAATGAGAAAATTGGAAATAGATGGGAGACCGGCCTCCTGTGGAGAGATGAAGATAAGATTCTTCCAGACAGTGAACAGAATGCTCAGAAACAGGTTGGCATGCACAGAAAGAAAATGAAGAAAAATTCCATTTATGGTCGGACATATTGCGACAAGATGGATGATCTTTTTGAAGAAAGGGTATATTCGAAAACTATCGGGAAGAAGCTCAAATAACATCATCAAAACATGGTTTCTTCCTCATTTCGGTATTGTAAACCCTAATAAGCCCAATAAACTTAGAATAGTGTTCGATGCATCATCAAAATCAAATGGCATTAGTTTGAATGATTGTTTGATGACAGGACCTGATTTATATAATTCCTTTATACAATTCTACTCAATTTCAGGATAAAAAAAATATGCATTTACCGGAGACATCAAAGAAATGTTTCTACAAGTTAGAGTCCGCCAAGAAGACTGTGCGCAAGAGGTTCTTATGGCGTGGAATGGATACATCAGAGAACCAAGCGTTTATGAAATTGGTGTTGTCTTTTTCGGATCTTCCAATGGACCATGTCTTGCATAGGAGGCGAAAATCGGAATATCGAGAGTTCAGTAAAGAATTTCCCGAAGGTGAAAGCCATAATCGAACAACATTATATGGACGATTATCTTGGTAATGCTGACTCCATTGAGGAGGGTAAGAAAATTATTAAGGATATAATATATATTCATTCGAAAGGAGGATTCAACATATGTAATTGGGTTGCAAATTCTCAGAAATCATTAAAATATTGATCCAGCATTGAGATCAATTGATGTAAAAGACTTCGAATCGAACAGCGAAAATAAAATCGAAAGAATTTTGGGCGTTTTTGGAACCCTTTGATGATTCATTCACATTTCAAACTAATTTCCATAAAATTGATAAGGACATATTGACAAACAGACGAAGACCAACAAAAGAAATTTTTAAAACTTGTTATGAGTATTTTCGATCCATTAGGATTTTTGACAAATTTGACAATTAAAGTAAAATTCTACTACAAGATATTTGGAAAATAAAACTTGGATGGGATGATGAAATTACGGATATTTTAAACGAAAATGGCAGCTGTGGTTATCAGATCTCTGGAACATCTCTTCTTTAAAAATTCCAAGGGTTTATTTCACTATTGATCGAACTAAATCTGATATTCAGTTACATTTGTTCTGTGATGCTTCTGAAAGATCTTATGCCACAGTAGCACTTACGATGCCTAGAGAATGAAAAGGTTCAAATAGCTTCATCAGTGCAAAAAACAAGGGTGACCCCATAAAACAACCTGTATCGATTCCAGATTGGAATTGCAGGCAGCATTGTTAGGCTCGCCTAGGGAATATCTAAATGAAAATTTGGATTTGAAAAAGGAAAAAGTGGGTTTATTGGACTGACTCTAAAACGGTTTTGCATTGGATAAGATCCGAATCACACAGATATAAAGTCTTTGTGGCCCAACGATTAGGTGAAATACAGAATTTAACCGACGTTAATCAATGGAGGTATATCAGCTCCACCGAAAACGTTGCCGATGAAGCCACTAAAAGGCATCAAAATATGGATTTTTCTTCCAACAGCCGATGGTTAGAGATAAGTGCCATGTGAAGTGGAATGAATAGAAAAATCGAATTTAAACGGTTTTCTTCACATAAAGGATTCAATATAAAATTGAACCAGAGAAAGGTAGATCTCAGGTGAAAAACAACTACTTTCCTGGCAAATACCACGCAGAACGTTGGAATGATATTCACCTGAAAATCCATGCATACTTCCATAAAATATCAATGGACATTGAATGCAAATGTTTTCTTTCTGATAAGCTCGATTATGTTTTAATTTAAGTCGTGTTCACCTAACAACGCATACCGGTTTTAG
>JAFIRS010006869.1:0-30958 GCA_018342105.1 Gonioctena quinquepunctata | reverse complement strand
CCTTCGGTAAACTGACTGGTGACAACGTCCAGGTTTTTGCCACCTTGGTTCCCGTTTTTTGAACAACATTTACGACAATTTGATTTAACGGTATTTTTCAAACCACATCCATAACAAAATATGGACCTGGGTTTTCTACATTCACGATAAGTATGACCAGCCAAGTCACAATTCCAACATCGAGTGTTCGATAAGGCAGAGATATTTGAACCAGGAAGATTCTTCCTAAAATTCACGGGAGGGGATGAGCAAGAAAACGAAGTACCTGCTCCACTATAGGGACTACTCAAATCAGGTTCTAATAAACCAGTACCACGACTAGGGGGTGCTTTATAACGATCAGCCCATATACGAGATTCTTCCAATCTTTTGCACAAATCAGAAAGTTCAGTGACAGATTTTGGATCTTGTAAAGCCAAGGACGAAATAAAAAAGGTAACAAATTTCTACGAATTTTGCGAACTCTAGTCTCTTCATCTGGTTTGTTAGATAAACGATTAAAAGACCTTCCATAGAAGAAATAAATAAAGCTACTCTCTCAGTAGAACCTTGAGTTCTTGAATTAATTTCACGTTCTAAGTCTTCTTCATAAAAATAAGGAAGGAAATCTTTTTTCAGTGCAATAACAATCTCATCCCAATTATGGAAATTATTTTTATTATTGACAAACCATGTCCAGGCAGAACCTTTAAACAAATCACAAGCCGAATGAAAAAGTTCGGTTTTGAAACACCTCGTGCTTCTCGCAATAATTCAACTTTTTCCAAAATGAATTAACTGATTCTTTCTGATTTGAACCCGTGAAAGAGATATTCCATTTATATGGAGCAACCGATCGATTATTCGAAAAAACATTAGCAACAGGAGGGCAAGATTGAGTAGGAGTCGAAGTACTTGGAGAAACTTTCAAATCAAAATCAGCTTCCAACTCCAACACCAGATACTGAATTTCTTTTCTAGCAATTTCTTCATCTTGATCATCAACAGAAAGTCTGGACAAACGATTCGACAAATGAGCTAATCGACTTGAAATTCGGTTAAACGTCGGATCTTCCTTAGATCCACCAAAACTAGATATAACTTGTTTCAAATCAGCGATACTTGCTCTCAATTCAAGATCATCCACTGCATGTTCATATGGATTTGTAAAACTTGCACGAAAACTACGATTTGCATTTTCCTGACTTAAAAGTCCTCTTAAAATTTTTCGTTTAGCATCTACATCACCGGTAGGTTCTATTCCACGAATTTTTAGCTCATAAGTCAATTCATTTGTTTTCAAGTGATTAGAATTCATGTTGGACTTGGAAATCTGCTCAATTTAAAATTCAACGATAATAGATAAAGCTGGTACTTATGGAATACTCAAAATAGTAAGCGATACGATAGCAAAGATAACGTACAATATATAGGCAATACGATAGAGATATAGGCAATTTGGCGGTACGATATAGATAATACGGTACGATATAGGCAATACAATAGAGATATAGGCAATTTGGCTATACGATAAAAGGCAATACGGTACGATATAGGCAATTCAATAAGATATAGGCAACTCAATAACGATATAGGCAGTAAGAATCACAAAATATCAAAGATAGATAATATATAAATATAAATAAATATATACCAAGTTCTTTTGGATCAGATTTGTAAATGTTCTTTCAACAAAATTTTTTTGATATTGTCTTTGAACAATGGGCTTGGCATTCACCAGATGTTGAGTAAAAGTCTCAAAACTGGCCACTTATAGAATACATTCCAACTTGTAATTTCTATTCTTAGGGCTCTGTGAGAGGGGCCTTAGAATGCTCTCACCATGGCATTCACCAGATGTTGAGTAGAAGTCTCAAAACTGGCTACTAACAAGGAAATATTTCAACTTTTTATTACTATTCTTAGGGCTCTGTGAGAGGGGCCTAAGACTGCTCTCACCATGGCATTTACCAGATGTTGAGTAAAAGTCTCAAAACTGGCCACTTTTAGAATACATTTCCATCTTAGACTTCTATTCTTAGGGCTCTGTAAGAGGGGCTTAAGAATTTTTCTATATCTTTTCGGTTTAGTACTCGTCTACTATTTAGTTGAGTATCCTTTGGTTATTTAGAGATATATCTATACACCTTATTTCCTTGCCTTTTTCCTAATATTTGCAGTAACTTATTGTTCAGTTGTCAAAGTCAACTTTTGAGGAAAAAGTGTATATGTTGATGTAGAACGTAGCAAAAAGGGTCGACTAAGGTTGTACTTTGAGGAAGTGTTTATCTTTTGGTAATTCCTGATGGAAACTTTGTACTTCCAAAAAGGAACCTTGTCAACACCTTATGTGAGAGATTGATTTTGAATCATTTTTGCTGTTTCTTTGTAGTTTTTTCAATTTGAATCTATACAAAATTACTTTGTCTTTCATGAAATCTGGTTACAGACTGCATCAATGTATTTCACTTGTCATTTCCTTTTTGTTTCTTATCTTCCCGTGGCTTTATTAGAAAATCAGATCTTAAACTGGAAATGATGTATTTCATTTCGTTTGAGATAGTCTAATAATGTCTTATCGTATCATTGCCGCATTAGACAATTGGATCTCTGACTGGAGATGATGTATTTCATTTCGTTGGAGATTGTCTAATAATATCGTTTCGTATCGTTGCCGTATTAGACAGTTGGATCTTTGACTGGAGATGATGTATTTCATTTCGTTGAAGATTGTCTAATAATATCGGTTTGTATCTTACCGTATTAAACATTTATATCTTTAACTGGAAGTGATGTATTTCACTTCGTTTCAGATTGTTTAATAATTTTCCGAGTGGAACAGCAAATTTCTTGATAATACCTTCTTTTCAGGTAATAAGTTTTGATGTTTCACAATTTTGGCAACATATCGTGGTTACTGTAATATCGAGCTAGGGTGCAAATTCCCATTCGTTGGTTGAGTTTGAATCTCTCATATGATCTTATCTTATCTATCTTATCTTACCTTGTTTATCTTACCTTTTTTATTATCTGTTTATCTTATTTCTTTATCTTATCTGTCTGTTTTCCTTGGCTAATTTATAGTTAAATTAGCGCAAATTCAAAATTTTTAAGGGACTCGCTTTTGTTAGGTGCGTGCATAGTTCGGTCTGGCTGTTGAATTTTTTTTGACAGGATCTTTCGAAGGGAAGGTATTGGGGGGTTGTATTTGGTTAGTCGTGAGCCTACGGGTGATCATGACTTTAGGTCTTTAAGGTGACGGCTGGATGCAACTACTGTGCCGACCTCAGCTCGACTGGTCTGCTTAGGCTGAAGACTTGCTCGCAGTGGCAAAAACGGGAACATTCCCGTCCCTTTTTGGTATTTTGTATCGTGAACCATAAGTTCATTTTTAGTTTGGTGACGCTGTAGTTACTCCAGTTGTAGGTGACAGCTGGTAAAACCAAAATTGGTTATATTTCGTATTGGAATTATTTTGTTTCACCAGGTTTGTGCTGAATGGGGCCTTCCTTGTCCTGATTCGGTGGGATCGGTGGTTATTTCAAGTAATCTGGGGACGAGTGGTTATGAGTGTTCCTCAACGGCGCAGCACCTAATACCTCGCAGCGACGAGGACACTTTGGCTGGATTGTTTGGGAGGACTCCGGTTACACAGTTTCTGGGCCTGGATGTTGTCATTCATCGCAATCATTTTTTTTCTTCGTTCATTTAGTCTGTGGTGTAAACAGAGAACTGAAGTTTTAGCTTGGTAAATGCTACTATTTACTCATTTGAATTTTTTCAAATGTATCTTTTCCTTCACTCATTTAGTTTGCCAGGAGTGCAACGAGTAGAATCTTTAGCTTTGTAAATGCTATAATTTACAAATATTTTGTTTGATTTGTATACTTTTCAACCTTTCGCCTGTTAGTATACAGGGCTGTTGAAAGTTAGGGTTGGGTTTTAACTCATTTGATAGCATGCCTATTCAATTTTTTTGTGTGCCTGGGAATTTATAGTGTTTCCGAATTTTTTTTTAGTACCTTCAGCTTACTTTAAATACCTGGTTTCAGTTGCAATAGGATAAAAATTTGTAAACTTTTAAGTTTCCAAATTTTTACACCGGGTTGTGGTGGTGTGTAACGAATTTTTCGTTACGTCCTTACACATAACCAATTTCTCATAACTTTTCCGGTTATCTTTACGGTAGTACGGGTCAGTAGTCACTGCGCTCAGGTCGTGAAGAATGTGCGTTCATTATTGTCCCTAGAAAATGGTATTTTGACAGTGTGACCGTGACATTTCATTTTCGTGTCGATCGCGTTTATCGAGCGTTTGGTTTTTTCCAAGTTTTTTTAAGTAGGAAAGAAACCGAGAATGAAAAAACAGGTGAACTGTGATTTCGTCGAACCGAAAGGATAATCGTTCTCTTTCTTGAATAGAACGTCGAGATAGGCAGATGTACTGAGTGAGTTGGCTTTGATTTGTAAGATCTATAAATTAAATAAGTTTCACTGCTGGAGTTTAGTTGAGTAATATTATTCTCTTTATCTTTCAATTAATGTTGTAGCTGATTAGTATTTTCTTCTTTTTCCTTATGCTTGTAATATTAGAATTCTTGGATATACCGCATGGTAATTTTTGAAGGTTAAATATAGATATTTCGGCCATTTTGACAAAGCATTCATAGTACATATTGTGGCTAACGTAACATCTGTTCCGAATATTGGGAACTGATTTTTTTTCATTGGAAATCAGTTCTACGCTTTTGCCTTTTTTAGGTACCAAGTAATTGGTAATCTCGAATGGACTAGAGCTTACTCCCCTCATACTACCAGTGGATTCTTCCAAGGATTCGATTGAAGTGAAGGCCGAATTCTATTGTTCTGGGACAGTGACTAATAGGGCGGCTCTCTGGTAAGCAATTTTCTTTATTTCATAACTATATGTTTATGAGAGTAATTTTCTTTTCTCTTGAGAAAGAATTGCTTACAGAGAGAGTTGTACCTCTGGCCTAACGGTCTCAGAACACTCGATTCGATTCAATATATGCCTCAAGCGTAAAGTTGATTTCCGTTTAATAAATTTCTTATATCTATTACTCCATTTAATTCCCAGTGTAGCTTATTTGATTTTTGATCGTTGCAGAGTCAATTCACTTCAGTTACTACCTTGTCGCCAAGAGCAGGGAGATTCATTCTAATTTTTGAGAATTACCTGTTTATCGATTTGAAAAGGGAATTGCCGCCCTATTTCAAAATTATCTTTATCTAAGAGAGTTGTGCCCACTGAAAGACGTGAGGTCTCCCTCTTCAGTTATCTTTAAAATTCTTCAATTAAAGAATATTTAACATTATCTTTATCTAAGAGAGTCGTGCCCACTGAAAGACGTGTGGTCTCCCTCTTCGGTTTATCTCTGGAAATTCTTCTATAAAAGAATTATTTCACTTTATCTTTTCTAAGAGAGTCGTGCTCACTGAAAGACGTGTGTCTCTCTCTTCTTATCTTGGCTGAAGAGTATACTTTTACTCTGACTATTATCTTGGTTCAGAAACCCTATATTTTTTGTAGCTTACTAGAGTATTTTGGTCATAACGCTATATTTTCCTTTGGCACTTGCTTTAAAATAGTATATTTTTGCACTGGCAACCTTTAAATATTTTGCTATAAAATAGTAGATTTTTTCTCTGGCAATTTCATAGTATTTTGCTTTAAAATACTATATTTTTCTCTGGTAAAATTTCAAGGAAATTTTATATTTCTTTGGAATACCTTTCCTTATTAAATTTTTTACCCTTCTGGTACATAAAATCACCTTATCAAAACTTACTTGTTTCAAAACTTAACTGAATTTGAACATAACGTTTTGGGTGAGGTTTGTTTTGTTTGGTTTTCAATTTTGTTCATTTTAATATTTTTTTTAAATTATTAAAATTAACTTATAAATTTAACTCAGAATAGCAGATTGGATTGCTATTTATTATCTTTGTTCTTTCACTGTAACTTTCCAGTCTTTTATATAGACTGAGATTTTTTGTATGCCATCATTTGCATCTATCTTTTGACTCTCGATTAAAATTTGAAACATAAAACTTGAGGTTCAGATGATATCGTTCGTTCTCCCCATTTTGTACATATTTTGATTCCTATCATCTTCTTCGCTTGATATATACCTCGTATGGAACCCATCTACGGAGACGGAAGGACTAGTAGCCTGGGAGGTCTTACAGCACATCAATATCAGCACTGGTCCGTGAAGATCAACTAAATTCACGCCGTTAAGGGGGTCTAAAACCAACTATAGAACCACCCACGACCATCTTCATCGTAACCGCTGAAACCAAGTTCCTCCTAGAACCGCTGAGACCAGCTTCAAAAAACTAGCCTTCATCTCTCTCACTCAGGAACTCCGAAGGTATACCCGTGTCACCAACAACTGGAGGAATCATATCTTGTAAATGTTCAATTTTGATCAGAGTCAAAATTACTGGTTTCTTTTTATGTAATTTTTCCATTCTTTTTAAGAGAAGTTCAATACTCTTCTAGTATTTGTTAATTTTTTTTATCTTGTTCAAAATTCCAACTGGAATAAATTTGTTAAGTTGATTTATTGCATATTTATTTGCCTTCCCATACAAGCTAGGTAACATTTATTTAATTTTATTTATCTTTGACTTTTGTCTTTAGCAAGTCTGGCGCCCAACTCTTGAACTAGTCAAGTTAATTAATGTATAATTTTTTTTAGTGGCCAAATTTGATTAACTAGGAAAAGTCATTAATTGAACCTTACTCACGGCCTAACCGTATCCATCTGAGCAGCCTATCGGCAAAGTGATTTCACCTTGAAATTTGAATCATATAATTTAAAATCTGGGGTTCAAAAGTAAGGGGTGTTGCAATATATATATATATATATATATATATATATATTGGTTTGGGTGGTTCTTGAATCCTGTTTGATATGTTAGTTACATCTTTCTTAGGTTTTTGGATTCTTGAAAAATTAGGTCGTTTTTTTTTTATTTATATATTTTGAACAAGACGTTTCGCTCCTTGTTGGGAGCTTTTTCAATTTTTTTAATTATATAATTACATTGATTGTTTGGTAATCATGCCAAACATTTTATTAAAACAATACATTTTCTACCGTCTAATCACACAATCATTAGACGGTAGAAAATGTATTGTTTTAATAAAATGTTTGTCATGATTACCAAACAATCAATGTAATTATATAATTAAAAAAAAAACGTCTTGTTCAAAATATATAAATTAAAAAAAAAACGACCTAATTTTTCAAGAATCCAAAAACCTAAGAAAGATGTTACTGATATATATTGTTATGATGAGAAATATTAGTTCAATGTAAAAAGAATAATAAGTGATATAATGATACTTATATATCGAATATATACCTGCTATGTTTGTTTTGCAATTTTTCTATACATTTTGCTTCTCTGGAACCTTGTACCATTTCCTAGTCAACGCACATGTCTCAAAACTTCAGCGCTGGAGTTTCTCCATTGTCATAAGTATGTTGCCAACAATACATTCAATGTGCCCAACCTATAAAAGATATAGAAATCAAAATTCATGAATAAGCTTTAGATCTCAAGAAGATAAAATAATATTCAAGTTGGAACATCCTGTATGGTAAAATCAAATAAGAAGGTGACAGCGACATTTCGATGGAAAATAATAAAATATAAAATTTGAGTACAAAAAAGTGTCAAATATGAATTTTAACAACCTGTATTATTATGTAAGTATAGAATGTAAATTGTAAATAAAATCCATAGAATAGTTTAGAATAAGAAAAAGTGTCCCAGAAAGTGAGCAAAAACCTAAAATTTGTGAAAATAAACAAAAAGTGAGGCCAAGAAGAAAAATAACAGGTTTGGAGGAGATGAAAAATTATATTTCACAAATTTCAAATAATAATAAATCATTCAATCTAACGTATCATAACAAATAGCAAACAAATATTTTGATTTGTTTGGAAATATGAACAGGATGATTTCTGGTGAGTACTCTTTTTTGGAAAACATTCTTCTTCGCCTCATTCATCTATATTAGTACTCAATTGAAAATCAAATGACTATCTGAATGAAAATGCAAATTTTCAATTTGTGATTTTTTTCTTTTGAGTTAGAGTCCTTTCAGAATATCTATCAGATGTAATTCAATGTCCAGCGTGGCCATAGCCAAGGAAGTAGTTGTTTTCTGTTAGACATTCACAAAAAATAACTTTTTATCGTGGATTTTTCAATTCACAGAAAAATCTTTCTATTCAATATTCAATTGAGAATGTTTCCCTTTTCAGCAAATATGTTATTATGATGACTAGTTATTAATAAAATAAAAATAATAAAAATCGAAATAATAATAATAATATATATGAATATATATATATATATATATATATATATATATATATATATATATTTTTTTAGTTTTATTTGCTGACTAGATACGAATCAAGTGATTGGTATTTGGGTTATGCAGAAGGCCAATAAGTGTACTCTTTTACACGGATTCCAAGCTTTCGTTAATATTTATTATCATCATCAGGGATGCTACAAAATAGGAAGACACATAGGAATATATAATAAAGAAAAACAAGACAGTTATAACTTACTGTGTAAGTGAGGTTATGCGGCGATGATGTTAAAATTATTAAAAATGTTATATGAACAAAACTGTGTGTACAACATAATAATACATTGTTTACGTATGTAATGTGGATTGTGGTTGATTCATTGAATAACTTATCCTTCAGAATAAATAATAACTTGGAAACTTCGATCTCATGCCAACATGATTTCAGAAAAAAATCACTCAATAGTTTTTTATCACTTACACTAGGACAGTCGTGAAGAAAACGAAGTGATAAAAAAATAATTCTTTGTGATTTCTACTTTAAAAAACTTTTTTTTTATACGAAATGAAGAAAAAAATCGAAGAAACTATTTACGTATTTGTACTCACCTTTTTTTTCAAGTAATGATGCTATCAGGACACATAGTCAAATGGAATACTTTCTCATAGCCGATATTATCAATAGGGAACTGTTACCAAATTCCAATTCCTAAAGAATAGTTATTTGGCGATATTTGCATATTTAGTTGGATTTTTTTCAATAACTTGGCCATAAATTGTAAACATTGTGCAAATAAGTTTAAGATATATATTAGACCGACATATGTCTACAATGGTCAAGTTAAATATTTGATTATCCACCGCGTATATCTGTTATTTTTTGTACTGGTTGATTGGTTTTTCAGAAATGTCAAATTTGGAAGTAACGTTTGGTTTGGCGGCCGTTGCTATGGGTAACGGCCGCGAAATTGAATTTCGCGGACTTTGTTGAGAACGCGAAATACTCACTTTGCGTGCGATTGCACGAAAAAAATATTTTTTTTATTATTGCCCCTTTTTACCCATTTAAAGCACGCCTCAGCGTGTTTAAATCGAACTTTAAAAAACGCGCGTTTTTTAAAGGTAACCATGACAACATCAACAAATCGAGAAACGTGAAGTCTAAATGACAAATTTTTTATTATTGATCTGACAGGAGTACCTTGTAACGTCAAATAAAATATTACTCACAATTCGTTCATTTATATGTGCTCCTCCATCCATTTGATGAACTTTTCATATTCTTTTTTATATATATCACTGGATTTTCGCGGTATTAACCGCGATTCTGCCTCACTATTCAAAAAATCGATATTAGAATCATTCATTTTTGGGCTCTGGTGACAACAAATATTGATCTTTGGTAACAAATTGCAAATGAATGTTTTTCTCATTTCCATGACAACGAAAGGTATACTGATGTCACATCACGAATTCAACCTTCTTGCATTATTAGTTCTTATTTCTATTTTTTGTAGTAATAATATCAGTATATATGATTTCAAAGTGCACCAATAAAAAAAAATAACGTAAAGTATTCGTGGATAACTGGTCTTAAAAACACTTGCTCTATTTCGAGCACTCCGGCTGCGCCGTCGTGCTCGAAAAATCGCGCGTGTTTTAAAGCCCTTTTTATCCACTTATACTTTAATATACCATTTCCGTTTGACACAAGAAGTTGCAAATCAAAACCCTTTCGAGTTTGCAGAACTTTTGGAATTTCCATCGAAAAATTAGGATTAACAACAACCTTTTTTCGATAAAACAAACATTTCCGTTTTGTGTTGCAAACCAAATTCATCGGAGGATGTACATTGCTATTTTTCAAAACTTCGAAAGTTTGCAGAAATTTTTCCGCGCTAATAATGTGAAAATTCATTAAATTCTGATTTACAATATTTTTCGTTCAGAAAAAAGGGTTGCAAAATCAGACTTGATAATTGAAAAGGGAAACATTCTCAATTGGATACTGATATGAAGATTTTTCTGTGAATTGAAGAATCCACGATAAAAATGAAGTTATTTTTCAATTTCAGATTTTTTCTTTTGAGTTAGGGTCTTTTCAGAATATCTATCAGATGTAGTTCAATGTCCAGGGTGGCTTTAGCCGGGAAGTAGTTGTTTTCTGTTAGACATTACAAAAAATAACTTCATTTTTATCGTGGATTTTTCAATTCACATAAAAATCTTTTTATCAATATCCAATTGAGAATGTTTCCCTTTTCAACATGAATACCCCACAAGAGGTTATTTTGACGATGGAAGATAGTGACTAAAGTTTATCTTTCAGTCGCAGATGATTCCACATCTGATTTTATGAACATCCTGTTCATATTTTCAACAAATCAGACTTAATAACATTTGAACGTACTCTTCATATCACTGAAATTTTAAAATTTCTGTAATTACTATAAAATTTCTGGAAAATCATGTCTATCTCTACTGGCCTAATATGACTCTATGAAAAACATGGATTCTTTGTGAAAAACATGGATTTTGTAGTTTTCATGCGCACACTTGAAGCGATTTATCTTGTTGATGGTTGAAGTTGTTCGAGTGTTCTACTCACGAAAGTTCCGTGCCTAGTACTATTACATTTACAGACTTTGAAACAAGTAGATTATTATTTGTGAACATTGGAAAATAGTAAATACTTAGTTTATTCTCTACCATGTTTGATCTACGTTTGTCCCATTGTAGCGATATAATTCTTCGAAATTACCTCAATGTGGTGAAATAATATAACCTCAATTCTGTAGTGAATTAATTTTCATTATTAGCTGGTCGCAATTCAATTGGTATGGAGAGAAAAAATGGGAACACGACCTTAACCAGTAACCTAGCTTTGGAACTGCTCTCAATGCGATCGCTATCTCAAGAAAAAAATCCCACAAGTGCGAGTATGACTCGCGCACTAAGAGTTCCGTGGAGGCCGGTAACAACACCAGATGATTGATGACATATTGATTGATATATTGGCCCCCTTGTTTACTATTGTTGTATCACATTGTCGAATTAATGTTCATAGTGTTCATTACTGTATACTATAGAGGAAGAAATTGACAATAAAAAAACGCACTTAGCAAACTTTATCTGAAGTGTATAACCTTCTATTTTCTTTTTTCTTTTTCTATGGTAAGATTTCGCTATCTTTATTCATACTATCTAATATCTATTGTTTATTTTAAAATATACTTCTTTCTAAATATCGTGTAATTCCGGTCAGGTTTTCTATTTTTAAAAGGTAACTTGTATTGAGAAAAAAAATCGAATTGAATTGAATAATTTTAACCAAAATTATTCAATGTAATTGCTTTTTTTGCTTATTTTTAAACAAACAATAGCTGCTCCTCGAGGGAGAAGCTAGTAAAAAACCTTATTATATATAGAATAAATAAATTTAGCAGAATCTCATAAATATTAACATGGAAAAATGAGAAATAAAATAGAGGTGGACACACGTCAGATGATTGTTAATTGAAGTGCATTTATTATTTGAACTATTTGAGCTGTAGTTTAGATCAAAATTAATTTGGTAGATATTTTATCACTTAATAAAATCGTCATCAAGGTCTATAGTGTATCTGCAGTAGTTGATAAGTTGTCATGAAAATTTAAAAAATACCTAGAAATCTTTCAATTTTTATAAACAAATGCATGTTAATGATGATCAACAATAGTAACGAGTGATGATGATAGATAGAAAAAGAAGTGAAGTATCTCTCATGAGAGATAGACAAATATTCATATCACTCGTGTGAAAGGAGGACCAGAACAACTAACCCACTCATGGACAATTTTATTTTCAGAAATATCCATAAAAGTCTCGGCTATCTTGTATCCTACCTTCGAAGATGGGTCCAAGAGTAATTAAGATGATTCTTCATTTCATTCTAGTTTTAGTTTCTTTGGGACATCAATCATCATGGTGTAACAAGGCTAAATTGGCTTAAGACCCATTTCCCTGTTTTATATAGAAAAAAAAAAGATAATACCTTCAACTTTACCTGACAAGGAGGAATTTATCTTTTCATAGCTTTCTCGACGCTGTCACCCCTGTAATACTAGCCACTTCAGTAAAAATGAATAACAATGATCTTTCCTAAAAAAAATGTCCCGCTGATGTCACCATTTATAACGGAGAGCCTGTCTATCGACAGATCTCTGTTTTACCATTTTCTCAATACCTTTGGAAAGAAATATTCATACTTACTAACCATATCTTTCTCTGATGTCCACCTTGGAAAGGACCTGCCCTTATTTTCATATATATTTATATATGTTTGCCCTAACCAAAATGAGCTCTTTCTTTTGCTCTATTGAATACAATAAATCTTATAAGGGGCTCTAACAGTGTCACCAATAAGTTGTTTTGAAATTTTTCACTGGTTTTATCACCTTCTAGTCCAAAAGAGCTAGAATTCGGCTCAAAGCCATCGACGAGTCTTTGGTGATTTTTTTTTTCATAAAAGTTCCTAAGGAGGTTGTAAACTCTACTACAATAAAAAGACCGAAATAATTATTAACCACCATATAATGAGAAAAAGGAAAGAAATTACATTTTTTTTCAAAACATCTTTAAAATACACCTTTTTTGTATTGAAACAAGAGCTCGAAATAAGGTCAACTCAAATATTCAACTTTATAGAACTTATCAAATCCTATTTATAATAATTTTCGAACATTATATTTGATGTTCATGGGCCCAACACCCAAAATGCGTGAAATATATCCCTCTATAGCTTTACTAGAGGCTATAAAAATGTTCTCATACCAAATCACCTTCATATGCTTTTCAACCTTTACATGAAAAAAATATAACAAGCAAAAAGGGAAGAATCCAAACATCCCACCGCTAGTCACCATTAAAAAAAAACTCAAAACCCTCATTGTTATGTTTACCGATAATTCCCTAATTTTAATAAAACTTTTTGTGCATTGGCGTCAATACCAGAACAGGTAATACATAAATACGAACGATTTTTGTACATGTGGTTCACCCCAAGAGTAAAATTAAAGCCAGCGTTAAACTACTTTTTTCCTAAAAGCTTTGCACTTACCCTGTAGAACAATCGTTGCCTCCAATAACCAATTTTTCCAAATAGTTGTCCCATGTTCCATAGACACTCGTATATTCCCTTTCGATCTACCGATACAATAAAAATCCTATACTTAAACACCACCCATTGTGACTCACGAAAAACTCACTTTATCCCGAAATTTCATATAATTAATCCTCGACGCTTCAAAATGTTAATCAAACAAAATATTATTCCCCACCGTCGTATAACAAAAACCCGAATCTGTTACTAAACATTTTCTACCGAACTACTTCGCCCGTGCCTAGCACGTCTGTTCGGGTGAAGCCCGTAGACAGAATTTTTTATTTCATCTCCTTTTTTTTCCGCTCCAAGTTAGCGTCAAGGCGTAGTCCCCATTTTAAAATCCCTTATTGGTCTTTCATTTAAGTGGTTCTTTTGCATATTCAAATCCTATTGGCTACTAATTATTGCGTGATTTTTCTAGATGAAGTCTTTCCCCGAATAATTCTTGTTATTTCAGCACAACGGCAATTAGACCATAACACTTAACTGTGTGAAGAAATCTTAACACAACACGTCCTAACTTAAATAAACAATTAAACTCTAAACCGATAATTGATTATTTTTCAATCTCCCATCGAAGATTGATTGATGGTTGACTTCCAGTAACCACCATATATGCATATTATTTCAATGACAGAAAATGATAATTTCTGAATAACTAAGATATTAACTCTTCCAGTATTTCTTACAATAATAAAATTTCAAATTCATAATTTCCAGAAAAATAGATAACTTTCATAAGGCTAAAAAATTAAAAAAAAAACAACAACAATAACATAACACCTCACACGGTGTTACAATACTCCCTCCATTAAAAAAAGTATTGGCTACACCTGCCATTACTTTTTCCCAAAGTACGAAAATTATTGATCAGGTCCGATATATTTCAGTCATTTCATATATACAGTAACCCTATTTACAACAGCCTCATTTCATTTATTCAACTGTTCTGCTTCTGTCCTTTGAGCTGAACTCTAGCTCATACTAGGACACCTAGCATACTTACTGCCAACACCTTTTGCTAGCTGCTAACATTAGCTACTACTAATAAACCCTGTCACCATCTCGTCCGCTGCTTCCAATCTGTCTAAATAACTTTGGCCTAAATACAGGAGAGAAAAGTTACCATGCTGTCGACTGCTCTGCCTACCATTTCCAGAACCTTCTCTACTGCATACTCCATCCCCAATATAGTCTTTCAAATCATTTTTAACCCGAATCACGCACCAATGATATTAAAATCAAGTCCTTCAAACAAAATAGTCCATACTTGCAAAATAAAAACAAATCAAATTATCTTCACTATACAGAAGTCCATTACAAAATGATAAAAAACCTCATCATAAATAGAGTCAATTTTTCATCCCAACAATACAAAACAAAATAAAACAATAATCAATATATCAAAAAAAATAAACATTTTCTCACAATTACAATATGGTAAAATCAAATTTTCATTTACACCTACTTTCAAATTAGAAATTTTTCATATATAGTCCAGTCAAAGTGGTGGTTCCGTAAAATAAAAATAAAATATTTCACCAACAAATAAATTCATCAAAAAATAGACATTCTTATGATCAGTACATCAAATAAAAATAAAATAAAACATAATAATTGCAAAAAAAATTATCAACATATAACCTTATTCAATTGATTACCTATCCGTGACCTCAGCAGATAGTCAATCAATTTTTTTCTACCAATTCCGTAGAATTTTAAAGGTACTTTCTCCCTTCAAAATTTAAAAAATCAATTAATCATTCATCAGCATTTTTCTCTCTTCGCGAAAATCTATCTATTTGCACTTATTTGTATTATACACGAAACCGCCAGCTTGACTTAATCATTTCGGGTACAAAATTACCCTTAGTAAAAAAAAACTTGTGAAAATTATCTTGCAATTAGCAAAACATATCTTCCAATGCTCCATCTATCCTATATCGCCTTTTCAATGGAACTCATTACCTGAGTCCTTTTTCGTATTCTACTGCGTATCTCAAGGTATTTCCAATACCCTTGTATTCAAAACTGAACATAAGCTGCTTTTGCCGAGTCTTCATATTCTCCCAACGGTCAGGAGGGCCAATGCCTCGCGCCTGGACCTATCCTCCGAAGCAAAATGAACATGAGCTGCTTTTGCAGGGTCTCCATGTTCTCCCAACGGTCAGGAGGGCAAATACCTCACCCCTGGACCTATCAAACGACACAAAATAAACCTGAGCTGCTTTTTCAGGGTCTCAGCGTTCTCTCAATGGTCTGGAGGGCCATTGCCTCACTCCTGGACCTATCTACCATACCCCCAAAGTGGCACTATTCGGCGGGACTCTTACCCCCCAGGTAGCGCACCGGCCTGGCAGAAAGATCCTTTGCCCTCCTCTGCAAGGGTATTCCATCATTTAAAATAGAAATGAAATCCCAAAATCTATTAAATTACCCTCATAACTAAACTTTCAATCTCACAGAATTATTGAACCACCCCGGTAACAATAAAATTATTGAACTGCCCTGGTAGCTAAATATTTTTTCCCATTTCAAAATCATTATCGATTCCCTGAACTTATTAAACTTCCCCGGTAATTAAATTCTTTTTCATGTCTAAAAATTATTAAATTTTCTTGCTTAAAAAAACGACTTTGTCGAGCATAGCTGTATCCACAGTATTCTTCCTACAACCACAGTGAAATTGTGTAAATATCCAAATTCAATTCTCTGGCTCAGATTTGCGCATTCCTGGGCACTTCCTTAACCATACCAAAATATAAGGCAATTCAGTTAGGACAGTCATCCAAATTATTTGCGTACAAGAATATCATTGCCTATCTCTACAATCCATAATCCATATGGATCAAAACCAAACAGAAACAAATCGAAATCACAAGACAATTGGTCCTGTCCACGTATACCCAACAATTCATCACAAAAAAAATCCTTTTTATTTCACAAACATTCTTCAAAAAACCATTATTCCTATATACACACACATATATATCTACACAATTCCCAACCTATCTAATTAAAATCCAATAATATAGTAGGACTCCCGAGTCGCGGGACTTTAACTCCGCCAGCTGGTGTCCTTCCCCCTGGTAGAAGTATTCTGCGGCCCCTCCTACAGAGCCAAAACGCATGAATGGCATCCGATGACACTGAAAAAAAAATGGCTACAAAAAGCACGTCGTGAAACGTACGAAAATCGCAAAAGAAACCAACATATCACCAAAAAAAACGGTCAAATATCTCATATAATTACAAATTTTACCTAAAACATGACCTATAGGTCCAACCTAGTAGGGACTACCGTCCTACCACCAACTTCACTCACGTCTTTTCTCAGACCATCCCCACAATAACACAGCTGCTACCTCTGAGCAGATCGAAATTCATTTCTGCTTGGTCCAACTTCAGACCCCTTCCCAAAACTCATCTGCTTTACCTAGCAGGCTACAAAACTCCCTATATGGTCCTCTTTCAGACCTTTCCTAAAAACACATTTGCCCTTCATACCTAGAGCCTCCCATCTCTAGAATGAACAATTCATGTTTCATACCCTTGACCAAATGCATATGCATCAATTTTGGATCTTTTACCTACCGATTAATACCACACCCCAACAGAAAAATTCTTAGGAAAAGAAAAGGATAGACGAAAAAAAATTCCACGTTGTGAGATTTTTGCTCACCGGAGTCCAACAACCCTGGTAGAAGTATTCCTAAGCCCCCCCTAAAGAGCAAGAATGAAAGAAGAAAGAAAATAAAAACATGACTTCCAAGTTGTGAGACTTTCACTCACCAGCTGGAGTCCAATCAATCCTGGTAGAAGTATTCTTAAGCCCCCCCTACAGAGCAAGAATGAAAGAAGAAAGAAAATAAAGAACAGGACTTCCAAGTTGTGAGACTTTTACTCACCAGCTGGAGTCTAATCAATCCTGGTAGGAGTATTCTGCGGCCCCTCCTACAGAGCCAGAATGAAAGAAGAAAGGAAATAAAGAACAGGACTTCCAAGTTGTGAGACTTTTACTCACCAGCTGGAGTCCAATCAACCCTGCAGCCCCTCCTACAGAGCCAAACGCATCAATAGGCGCAAAAATCGCTCAGAAAAATATGCACAAACGCACAAACATCAGCCAACTAAACACAACACTACATGCGGCTTAAAACTCAGTCTGGCCTACAAATCCAACATAGCAAGGACCATATCGTCCTTCCATTGTACCTAAGTGCACTTCCCAATACGCACCCAAATCGCATCAATGCGCGCCTCAACATCGCGCAAACAAAAAAAAATCGCACAATATAACTGCAGTTCACTGTAGGAACTACCATCCCACAAAATCATATCGTGTAGGGTCTATACTCAGATCGCCCTCAAACAATATCTCATCAGCTACTATCAGCTGACCACGACCTTTTAAATTAAGCCCCCTATTTTTCGCAAAAAAAATCTTCCAATATGGTCCTACCTCGACCTCCTAAAACAATGTCTCCTCTTCTCTGGTCCTTCGCTCGACCTCCTAATTCTCAAAAATGGTTTTTCCTCGACCTTCCGAAACAACATCATCTCTGGTCCTACCTCGACCTTCTAAAACAATGTTTTCTCTTCTCTGGTCCTTCGCTCGACCTCCTGATTCTCCAAAATGGTCCTACCTCGACCTTCTAAAACAACATCATCTCTGGTCCTTCGCTCGACCTCCTATTTCTTTAATATGGTCCTACCCCGACCTTCTGATTCTCACAATAACCCTGTTCTTCTTCAGGAGAATATTTCTCTGGGCCCACCCTTTCGCGGCGCCCACTTCAACTTCGAAAAAGCAACTCACTTCATCTGTAGAGCTCCATCACTATAACAAAAATCCTATTTGCCAACAAACAACTACTTTCCGGGCACATACCCCGACAAACATTGAATAACAATCAACAAATAATCATATTTTCCACTAACTTTCTGCCTGCAATCGCCTTTTCAATCATTCGAAGCCTTTTACTCCCTTTACTTCCAAAAATCACCTATCTCAACCTTTTTCCTACTTCCTACAACAAACTTTCTCAGTTGCTTCCTTCGAGCAACCTACAACGACGAAAAACATACTGAGTTGCTTCCTCCAGCAACCTACAATAACGAAAAACATCCTCAAAGGTCACCAATCTCCTATATACGCCCCTGCTATACCTTTCTCCGTAGCTCAACCATTATACGATCAATAAAGACCTACACGCAATAACTGCTTCTCCCAGCAGCCAAAAATCTTCATCAAAGGTCTACAATTTCTTCCAAACGACCCCTGATACTTCAATCCTGCTTTCCTCGGCAGCTCACAAAATCGTCCTTAATCAGAGCCAAGGCAAAACGAAAAAAATCCACGACAGCTTCTTCCGGCTGCCAAACTCTCCAACACAGGCAAATTGAGGCGTTCACTTTCTCCTCAATACGGTCGTTCTTCCACACAACTTTCCTTACCCTTCACAAAATTATTAGCCATTTAAGCCTGAAATTTTACCCCATATTTAAATTTTCCAATAAATACACAAAATTTGCAAAAAATCTTCTTTTTCGGGCAAACGAGTGTCTCAACTATTTTCCCAAAAACAAGTCCTCATCTCAATCCTGAAAAAATATTTTTGCCACAAAATTCCCAAAAATAATTCTTTTTTCTCCACTGTACAATTTATCTGCAAAATCGCCTGTAAACAACAAAATCCAATAACAAAATAACTCCCCAAGACCTGAAATATAAAATCCCTAATACTTTAATAATTTCTCAAATGAAAACCAAAGATATTTATCCAAAAATTCAATTTCATTTACTTGAATGTAACAAAACTGATATCTAAACTTTTTCGTTTCCTATCATTATTCTGTTTTAATCATTCAAATGAACTTTTTCATTTTCCCTATTAGTTTTTCAGCTACTAATCAAATCATTTTTTTTCCTAAATTTCATTTGAAACACCAAATAGTGCTTCCAGAAAAAAATATCTTTCAACATTACCTTTAAAAAAATCATTTTTTTATCAACAAATAATTCTTCTTTTTCTCCTATGGTTTCTCCGCTTCCATTGATGGCTCCTTCAATATCATTGCAAAATTTATTGGGTTAGTATATAGGGTGAACTCAACATGCACTATATAAAAATATATAACCACAAATATAATCAATTGCTACAAACAAAAAAAATCAACCATATTTCTCTCAGAAGTTATCTAAACAATCCCGCCGTTTTTTCTCTGAAAAATTATCCAAATGATCCGCCATTTTTCTGTAAAAAGTTACCCAAATTATCCCACCGTTTTTCTCTGAAAAGTTATCCAAACACATGCCGTTTTTTTTTCTTTCAAAGTTATTCAAACAAATCCCGCCGTTTTTTCTCTGAAAAGTTACCCACATTATCCTACCATTTTTCTCTGAAAAATTATCCAAACATCCCGCCGTTTTTTCTCTGAAAAGTTGTCCAAACATCGCGCCGTTTTTTCTCTGAAAAGTTATTCAAACTTTTTGCAAAAAAAATATTAACTTTTCCCATCTACCCTATATGTATAGGAGCAAATTTAATAAAATAAAAATAATCTATTCAACTTCCCAACTGTAAAATAAAAATTAAAAAAAAAATCTATTCAATTTTTTGATTCACCCTATATAAAATTTCAACACAAATTTCTATGTTATCTTATACAAAAGATCAACAAAAAAATTATTATTTCCAACTACTTCATTTTCAACTTCACCCTGTATGAAGATTAATAAAAAAACGATTTATTTTTTTCAACTACACCCTATATGAAAGAAAAAAAATTATCTGTTTATTTTTCAACTTTAACTGAACAAAAAAAATTCAAAGCAAGTCCTATCAATCTTTTTGGTTTGCCTTGTAGACCAAACCTCAAATATTTTTTTCAAAGGTTCTACCTTAATCTTCTTTTAACACCATACAAAAATTGTTTTCCTCCTTTCTGAACACACACAATAATTATATAGTTTAATCACGAAACGAAATCGATTCAACAACTCCTATCTTTATTTAAAACAAGCTTTTACAAAATGATTTTTTTTTCTTCAACAGCCCAAATTTATAACTGAAAAAAAAAAATACCAAATTTACTTCCCTACTTCATGAAACACAGTTAAACTTAGAAACTATGTGTCAAAAAAAAAACCTTTTTGTTCGATTTCAAAACAACATCAAAAGTCATATTTTCTGAACTTCTAAGGAAAAATCACCAATGCCACCGCTGTCACCAAATGTAACAGTGCTAAATTGGCTTTAGACCCATTTCCCTGTTTTATATAGAAAAAAAAATGATAATACCCTCAACTTTACCTGACAAGGAGAAATTTATCTTTCCATAACTTTCTCGACGCTGTCACCCCTGTAATACTAGCCACTTCAGTAAAAATGAATAACAATGATATTCATAAAAAAAATGTGCCGCTGATGTCACCATTTATAACGGAGAGCCTGTCTATCGACAGTTCTCTGTTTTACCATTTTCTCAATACCTTGAAAGAAATATTCCTACTTACTAACCATATCTTTCCTGATGTCCACCTTGAAAGGACCTGCCCTTATTTTCATTATATATTTATATGTTTGCCCTAACCAAAATGAGCTCTTTCTTTTGCTCTATTGAATACAATAAATCTCATAAAGGGCTCTAACACTGTCACCAATAAGTTGTTTTTAAATTTTTCACATCAATTTCTTTTTTCACTGGTTTTATCACCTTCTAGTCCAAAAGAGCTAGAATTCGGCTCAAAGCCATTGACGAGTCTTTGGTGATTTTTTTTTTTCATGAAAGTTCTTAAGGAGGTTGTAAACTCTACTACAATAAAAAGACCGAATTAATTATTAACCACCATATAATGAGAAAAAGGAAAAAAATTAATTTTTTTTTCAAAACATTTTTAAAATACTTTTAACCTGTAAAATTTATAAATTATAATAACCCTTATTTATTTTCAACCTATACATGAAAAAAAAATATAACAAGCAAAAAGGGAAGAATCCAAACATCCCGTCGCTAGTCACCATAAAAAAAAAACTCAAAACCCTCATTTTTATGTTTACAGATAATTCCCTAATGTTAATAAAACTTTTTGTGCATTGGCATCAATACCAGAACAGGTAATACACCTGCATAAATACGAACAATTTTTGTACATGTGGTTCACCCCAAGAGTAAAATTAAAACCAGCGTTAAACTACTTTTTTCCTAAAAGCTTTGCCTGTAGAACAATCGTTGCCTCCAATAACCAATTTTTTCAAATAGTTGTCCCATGTTCCATAGACACTCGTATACTCCCTCTCGATCTACCGATACAATAAAAATCCCATACTTAAACACCACCCATTTTGACTCACGAAAAACCCACTTTATCCCGAAATTTCATATAATTAATCCTCGACACTTCAAAATGTTAATCAAACAAAATATTATTCCCCACCGTCGTATAAAAAAAACCCGAATCTGTTACCAAACATTTTCTACCGAACTACTTCTGTTCGGGTGAAGCCCGTAGACCGAATTTTTTATTTCATCTCTTTTTTTTTCCGCTCCAAGTTAGCGTCAAGGCGTAGTCCCCATTTTAAAATCCCTTATTGGTCTTTCATTTAAGTGGTACTTTTGCATATTCAAATCCTATTGGCTACTAATTATTGCGTGATTTTTCTAGATGAAGTCTTTCCCCGAATAATTCTTGTTATTTCAGCACAACGGCAATTAGACCATAACACTCAACTGTGTGAAGAAATCTTAACACAACACGTCCTAACTTAAATAAACAATTAAACTCTAAACCGATAATTGATTATTTTTCAATCTCCCATCGAAGATTGATTGATGGTTGACTTCCAGTAACCACCATATATGCATATTATTTCAATGAAAGAAAATGATAATTTCTGAATAACTAAGATATGAGCTCTTCCACTATTTCTTACAATAATAAAATTTCAAATTCATAATTTCCAGAAAAATAGATAACTTTCATAAGGCCAAAAAATTAAAAAAAAAACAACAACAATAACATAACACCCTACAGGGTGTTACAATGGCCCACCTAACGATAAACTAAATAACGTTGACAGTTGACAAGTGACGAAGTATCGAACTAACTATTAATTAGTTGTGTGATTCTGGTACAGGGATAATTGTTAAAATATAATTTCTCGAAGTGTTGGAATAAAATAAATGTGCTACTCCATAAATCAGTTGTAAGAGATACATTGATTTGTTGAAAATGTGAACAGGATGTTCATAAAATCAGATGTGGAATCATCTGCGACTGAAAGATAAACTTTAGTCACTATCTTGCATCGTCAAGATAACCTCTTGTGGGGTATTCATGTTGAAAAGGGAAACATTCTCAATTGATTATTGAATAGAAAGATTTTTCTGTGAATTGAAAAATCCACGATAAATGAAGTTACTTTTTGTAATGGAAAATAACTACTTCCCCGGCTAAAGCCACGCTGGACATTGACCTATATCTGACAGATATTCTGAAAAAACCCTAACTCAAAAGAAAAAATATCTCTATTCGATATTCATTTGAGAATGTTTCCCTTTTCAAGAGATACATATTCCGTATTATCCAGAATAACCCGTAGTTTTACTTGGGACGAATCAATTACTTCTCGGGACGAATCAATTACTTATCGGGACAAATCAATTAATCAATTACTTGTCGGGACGAATCAATTTCTTGTCGAAACGAATCAATCTCTTGTCGAAACGAATCAATCTCTTGTCGAAGCGAATCAATCTCTTGTCGAAAAGAATCAATCTCTTGTCGAAAAGAATAATCTCTTGTCGAAACGAATCAATCTCTTGTCGAAACGAATCAATCTCTTGTCGAAACAAATCAATCTCTTGTCGAAACGAATCAATCTCTTGTCGAAACGAATCAATCTCTTGTCGACAATCAATCCTTGTCGAAACAAATCAATCTCTTGTCGGGACGAATCAATCTCTTGTCGGGACGAATCAATCTCTTGTCGGGACGAATCAATCACTTGTCGGGACGAATAAATCACTTGTCGCGACGAATAAATCACTTGTCGCGACGAATAAATCACTTGTCGGGACGAATCAATCACTTGCCGGGACGAATCAATCACTTCGCTTGTATGAATAAACGATGATTTATCTTGATCACATCACTTAATGAAAAGATCAATGACATAACTCACTGAAAATCATAAATGACATCACTCACTGAAAGACACTTATGACATCAACACATAAAAAAAATTGTCACATCACTCACTGATGAACAGCAATCACATCACTAACTTCTAAATGTCAATAAAATCATATCTCATTTCCCTTTTATCGGGTATGACATATTCTGGATTAAGCGTTTTAATAATTTTTTCAAATCATGCATCTTCAACCATTGTAAACGGCTGGAAATCTGTTGCTAACTTTAAAGTTAATTGTTCGTCGATTGCATTTTTTTTTATTTCCTTCAGGAGTAGATGTTTTGCCTTCTAGGATGACATCTTGGCTTGAATTGTTTCCAGATTGCTCTTTGTACTTTTTTAAATGACTCGTCTGGGTATGTGCACGATTAAAATGGGCCGGCATATTTGACATTTTACCTCCTGTCTTGGGAACTTTGGTACATATTTTGCATTTGGCTGCATTGCCATCTAATTTGGTGAAATGGTCGTTTGTCTTGGATTTGACCTAACCATGCTGAAATGAAAGTTTTGTTATTAATGACGCATTCTTGCTTTGTTTATGAATATTAAAAATATTTTTTATAAGTAAAACCAACAACGGGAACAAAAAATACTTTTTCAAAAATATATTGTTTATGAATCCTCATAGGATAATTGACTCGTATCAAAATTTAGATATGTAGCAGATTGCAGATTGCCTCTTGCAAATCTATGTTCTGTTCTGACAATACGATTATCGTTTATTTATGAACAAAAACCAACAATTTGCACCAATCGCTCGCTGTCTATGTTTTATTCACGACGAAAAACAAAAACCAAAACCAACCAGAAAAAAGAAACACAGTTCTCTCCTGTGTCCCTCTATACCAATTGAATACAAACTACAAACTAAACAAAGCAATAAACAAGGCCGATACGACTGGCATTGTATATATATATATATATATATATATATATATATAATGCTATTGGGAATTCAGAATAACCAGAGGGATTGATTTGTTGAAAATATGAACAGGATCTGCGACTGAAAGATAAACTTTAGTCACTATCTTCCATCGTCAAGATAACCTCTTGTGGGGTATTCATATTGAAAAGGGTCTTTTCAGAATATCTATCAGATGTAGTTCAATGTCCAGCGTGGCTTTAGCCGGGGAAGTAGTTGTTTTCTGTTAGACATTCACAAAAAATAACTTCATATTTATCGTGGATTTTTCAATTCACAGAAAAATCTTTCTAACAATTTTCAATTGAGAATGTTTCCCTTTTGAACTAGAGGGAGTTGTCGATTTTTGAAACTACACATAAGTACATTGTTTACTTTTTGGAAACATTAATGTTAATACGATTTCAGCCATTGTATACTTAAAACTTGTCGAATCTCTTGTGATTGTTGATATTTAATGAAATTCTGGTTTACCTGGTGAATGTTCTGTTGACTATTGTACGTCCTCGAGTGAATAAAATGAGTGATTCAAGTTCAAATCATTATCATTGTGTACCTCAATGTGACTCTAGGGCAAAACGATCCCATTGTACTGGATGTAATAAGTATTCATCATTTTCCGTGAGAAAATTAACGTAACGATCTGCTTTACACTAATCTAGGATTGAGTGAGTCTATAGTATGGATGACGGGCTCTTGAAGCAAAATACAGTTCCTTCCCAGAATCTTCCTGTATCTTCTGTGGCTAAAAAAAAGTGAAAAGAGAACTTTCAAAGAGGGTTCAGAAGAAAGAAAAGAGAGTTGAGAAGAGAAAAAAGAGATATCAACCAACATACCGAAGATTATTCATACACTATGGAAAAAGAGTTACTATGTGTCCTTATCTAGGTGATAAGGACACATTTTCACACCATCTTGTTTGTTTAAATGAAATTTAAAAAAAACGGGTTTTTGATAGTTTTATTTCAATCCGAACATTCACAAAAAGTGTGTTACATTTTTTCAAAATAATTCCAAATGATGGGAAGAAAAAGAGAATTAACTCAAAGTCGTTCTCTACGGAATAAAAACAGCATGGCTCACTGGAAAAATGTATACATTTCGAAGATTGAGATCCCCATCTTCAGCAGAATTACAAAAATTTTAAATAATGATTATGGTACATGTTATGGAACAAACTGGAGGTAACTTAACTTACAATTGTTAAGGTAGATTTTTTTTTATAAAACGGTTGTGGTCCCAGCTTAGAACCTACTTAGAAAACTCCATTTGCGAAGTTTTCTCCTTCTTATTGAAGAGGTTTTGGTTTGCAACATTTTCAGTATGTTTGAAGAAACTTGGTAAAATCGTGTGAAGAGAAAATCTCACAAAATGGAAAAATTGACAGATTGTTCATTTAGTATGGGACATCTGGCAGAGATCTAGTGAACTAAACAGTTTTGAACAATAAAATCTATGCGTGTTAACCTAACCTCACGAAGTATAGTGATTGATTAGTAGATGTCGCTGAACCATGGTGGTGGTTTCTTACAGTGACAGAGATGTGATAGATGGTGAGAGTATGGAAGAATATTTTGTTTTTTCGGATTATCGAATAAAATCAAGAACTTTAAACAAATGTAGGCAATCGAATGGAAAATGGCAAAATGGAAAAATTGACAGATTGTTCATTTAGTATGGGACATCTGGCAGAGATTTAGTGAACTAAACAGTTTTGAACAATAAAATCTATGCGTGTTAACCTAACCTCACGAAGTATAGTGATTGATTAGTAGATGTCGCTGAACCATGGTGGTGGTTTCTTACAGTGACAGAGATGTGATAGATGGTGAGAGTATGGAAGAATATTTTGTTTTTTCGGATTATCGAATAAAATCAAGAACTTTAAACAAATGTAGGCAATTGAATTCAGTTTGTTCATTGACACAATTCCTTTCACAACCTTATCCACAGATTGTTCAACATACCTCTCTCAACAAATAATTTTGACAAAGAGATGAACATTATTAGACAGCTAGCCTCCAATAATGGTTACCCCCAACATATAATCCAAAAAATCTTCAATCAACATAAATACCTCAACAGACCACTTTTGTCAACTGAAACCCCCAAAGAAGTTTTTCGTTCTCTCCTATCTAGGCCCATCGAACACCTCCATAGATCAATATTCATCAGATGGCAACTTACAAATATGCTACAAAACCTTGAATAACTTAAATAGATATCTATGTAATTCCAAAGATGAACGGGATAGACTGGATAAATCAGGGGTCTATAAACTTAGAAGCCCAGAATGCTCAGTTGTTTATGTAGGACATACTGGTCGAATATTCGTTGATAGACTTAAAGAACATACAAATCTCTTTAATAAATATCGCCATACAGACATCTGTAATACCCAGTCTGCTTTTGCCAATCACCTGTTAGAATCCGGACACTCAAACTTTAACATAAACAATAACGTCGTTCTAATCCATTTCTGTCCAAAAAGGTCCTAAATTAAACCTCTTAGAAATTCTTGAAATCGAAAAATTAAAAAATGCCCCCGATAAAAATTGTGTCAATGAACAAACCGAATTCGATTGCCTACATTTGTTTAAAGCTCTTGCTTTTATTCGTTAATCCCAAAAAACAAAATATTCCTTCTCACTCTCACCATCTATCACATTTCTGTCACTGTTAGAAACCACCACCATGGTACAGCGACATCTACTAACCAATCACTATGCTTCGTAAGGTTAGGTTAACACTAAGATGCCTAGAAACCCTGGTGTATGCACTGATTCGATTCTGTTCAGACTTTTTAGAGATTTTCGCGTTCTACTTCAAATTTTTCACAATAAATGGTGACAAATTGACATAGTTCAACGAATTGGATCTTTTTGGCCACTACAAAATGCATTCGCCAACCTCAGGCAACCTCCACACTGATGCGGAACTTGTCACTTATGAAACTTCCAACCAATTGGAAAATTTGAATGCTTTTCAATCCAATTGAGGTTATGATTTGTGAATTGTTATTTCTGCAGAACTCAGTTATAATTACCAATGTTTTGTATTCATTGAAATGAATCGTTGAAATGAATTGTTGGGAAATATATGCACTCATTGGAGTTCAAAAGAAAAATTCTCACAGTTCAATGTATTAAACCAAAAAATATTATCATTTGCAATTGCTGAATAGATCAACATTTCATGTAATAATGCTTATAAGTTCCTCAATTAATTAACAAAATCCCACAATGCCCTTTCAAGAGAGATACTGAATAAACAAGATTCATTGATTGTAGGGGGGGAAATTTACTTTATGACTATCCACGACTGTGTGTCACTATGATTTCCAAGTGGAAAATAATAAATTAGCATTCATAGCACTTCCTCAGAAATTTTAAATGATATTCCATAGTAGTTTGAGAGAGTTGAATTTGAGTGAGAGTTCGTAAGTTGGAAAATCTAGCGAGCAACATGATACAAGGATAAAAGTGAAAAAAATATATAAAAGAGGGGAGCAAATAGTCTTAATAAAAAAAATAAATAAACAATTGGTTTCCTCTGAACACAAGAGTTTGGAGAATGTTTGGTTTGTTCTTCCATCTCAAAAAATTATTTTCATGGCACCGCCTTTGTAATCAATTGATTTTGGGGCATTCAATTTAATCTCCAAACTGAAAATGATAATGGTACATCATATTAAATATAGGTATAGACAACATATTTTTCACCAAGAATATTTATTGATGATTTTTTCAAACCATTTTTTCTCTTCATTCCCACACAACAGACACTGTTATATTTTATTGAACCTATTTAAATAGTGTTTTATTATTAATACTTCCAGTTTGGAGCCACTCCAAGACAACCATTAGATTCCAGAACCAGTTATAGAAAACGCTAGTATGAGCAAACCAAACCGAATTCTTGAACACTCATGTCATGTGAAGAATTCCACAAAGACCTTTTCAAAATGTTGATGTGTTGTTAGTCAGTCAGAATGAATGATTTTGCTCAGAAGCTTTGCAGGCTATGCTAGAGCGAGACAGAGATGTGGCAAAGCTTTTTATTCAAAAAATGAGCTACGTCTGAAAAAAAAAATACCCAACCTTTTTACATATATTTTTGGGAAAAATCAATATAATGAGATGTAAAATAATAATAAATTTTTATTGAACCCAAGAAACATAAATAATCTTAATCTATTACATATATAATACAACTGAAATAAATATTTCAATGTGATTTGTATCAGAATTCAATAGAAATGATAAAAGGGTAATTCATATCAAGGTTATTTAAATTTATTTTGAATTTATTTTACCCGATCATAATAAAAATGTTGGGAAAATCTGTAGAGCCCGAACCTCTTGCAACTAAACAGGAGAGGCTTCCATTTCATTTCCAATGCATTTTAATATCATATTTTATTATTATATTATATATATTTTCTGAATTTTTTCAGAAAACCTGTAAAAATGTATTTAGTATTTCAATATTAATTACAACTTTTTATTAAAACCATTTTTTTAGGGATTGAATGAAAATAATTTTCCAATTTTGATGTAGTTACTTCTTTGGATTTGACATTGAATATTTCATTGGACAAAACGACAGTTTTCTTTGGCGGATTGTATCCAAAACATGAATAATCCTTTATCCCTATGAATAATATATACTTGAAATAAAAATGATTATTCAAAAAAAGGAACTCCATATCATATTTCAGTGATATCTCAAAATTAATAAGAAGTAATTGAGGAATTGTGCTTCTCGTTTCATTGTAATTCAATAACAGAGTCATTGAAGAATCTGAATGACAAATTTAGATTATATTCGACTTTGTATTCATTCGAAAAGCCCTATTTAGCAGACCAGTGTGAAGTTAGCGGCCATTTTCTGGCAGCCGTTTTTATCTGGCGGCCAAATGATCAGTGACGTCAGGGTGATTCGAAATTCCTTCGAATTTTCAACCAAATCGAATGACTGAAGACTTGGAATTGCAATGGGAATTCAATTTAACAGAAAATGGTCGAACACAACAAATGGAATACCAAGATATATTTGATATGCTTTTAGATAAAAATTCAAAATGCACCCTCAAATATGTTTAGCCAAGTGGATATTTGGAATATGTACTACTGAAAGACTACATATAATGATTTACCAAGAGATGATTGATTTGCAGGCCGACAAAGAGATAGTTTATACTTTTCGATATTTAAAAAAAATCAAAAGCCACCTTAAAAAATGTTCAGCTTAGTTTATTTTTGATATGTATTACTGGAAGGCTATATAATAATGTTACGCTGCTGGCCTATTAATTAGGAATAGAAATACACCACCTCGGCCCAACTACAGTTAAGCCGCTGGACATTTACCGAAAGTTAAACCTTCTGTAACGCCACTGGTTTTGTATGAACAATTATTCCATATAATTAGCCCGCGACGCTAAGGACACTTCCAATATAGGAATTCTATATTCGATTAGTCCTTTGTTGAAAAGTTGCTCGTAAAGTCACAACTTTGAGGGGCAGTAGCAGCAATTATTTAGAAGATAATCGCACGGAAGTTAATGAACGTGAGCGGCTACATTCAATATCTTCTTTCTAACTACCCTGAGATCATAGGTTGTTTATTTAGAAATATGTACCGTTCGCTGAACTCTATATCAATAAATGCATTTATAATCATAAGAATTATATTCATAAAAAAGGAACATAAATAAAAACACAAACACAAAT
Organism: Gonioctena quinquepunctata; assembly: GCA_018342105.1. NCBI lineage: Eukaryota > Metazoa > Arthropoda > Insecta > Coleoptera > Chrysomelidae > Gonioctena > Gonioctena quinquepunctata. The sequence continues at coordinate 615 of JAFIRS010006869.1, read as the reverse complement.
ACACTTATAATGAGAGTAGTTGGTATACGTTCAAGAAATAAGCAAAATAACTATTAGCATCGAATAAAATAAAAGAAAACATACATGAAAAATAACACGAAATTTGCTCTTCTGACTATGGTAATCTGATACTGTTTTCAGGAAAATTAATACAGAACAAAATAAACAAAATATTTAGGGGGCATGAAATATCTACAAGCAATTTCCTTTCATTCCCGTATAAACAATTCCCCTTTTACAACTTAGTAAGCCCTTTTACTAAAATATATTTATGTAGTATCTAAATGACACAGATAAACAGAGAAACATTTGATATAGGCAACACCATTACCAATTTTTCTTGGGACTACTCGGTACCATGTACTTTGGATTATATGTCAACGGCCATAGTTTTAGCAATACTCGAAAATTGTCTTTTCATTTGGAGATATATGTATGCATAACATAACAAATAAGAACGTCGTATAATATCAATAGGAAACCAAAACATCAATTTCAATAATAGGAAATCATTACCTGGGTCGAACTGTCCATTGGTCCTCCTCGGTTCGCACTCTGGGGTTTTCAAGGATTTCGCGGATTATTTTGGGTTATTTGCTTTTCACTGGTCGTTAC
>JAFIRS010006868.1:0-30961 GCA_018342105.1 Gonioctena quinquepunctata | reverse complement strand
ATGGATTCTTGCGAGATTCTTTCGACGAAAAATCATTGATGATTTCGGTCAAATCCAGCATCCGGAGGAAATCATTCTCCATGCTAAGAAGCGATAACTTTGATAAGCGGCTTTGTCTCATCGTAATTCGCCTATTTTTTTCATTTTGGAAAATGAGCGCTTTCCAGTGCAATTTGACATCATCACATTCTCAGTTGTAATATCACAAGAGAGTGAAAATAATTCGACAGATTTTCGAAAACTTGTTGCCAGGCAATAGACAAGAGAGACCAACTGGCTCGAGTGGCTATTTCCAACAAGTTTGAGAAAGAAATCTAGATAATTATTTTCTACTATATCGAACTCTCGTGTGGTATTATTCAGATTATTTTTTGATGTTCCGATCATAAACACATTTCCTTACAAAATTATATAATGTACTAAACCGGTTTTGATTCATTTCACACTTTTCATGCGAATTGATGACAGACGTCAAATTAAAAATATAGGTTGTCAGACAATAAAAACAAAATACCTCAAATTATTCCCGCGACAATTTTTTAGGTAGAATATTCCCACTATTGATTGGCCAAAACGTATATGAATTATTTGAATTGGACGTTTCTATTGGTTTCTAGAAATGTCAAAAAATAATCACTGTAATTTCAATGTTTGAGAATGTAGCTCTGAAATTTTGGTTTTCAAGAATTTGACAGTAGAACATCTTAGATTGGTCTTTTTAATAGTCCTTTTTCAGAAGGATTTACATTTGTTGCGGAATGTCATCCTTCTCTCAGACTCACACTTTCAGATTTCGGGGATTTCTCTGTTACAAGCGCGAGTGATAACTTTTGGAACTTTATTATGAATACATACGTCTGAACAGTACAAGAGTAAAAACAATAATGAATTACAATTAAGATTTTCTCAAGGAGATGAAAAATGCTGGCGCATCAGCTTCCAGGAATTGGCTGAACCGTCGTCAGCGAAGTCAGCGGATTCCATGGAAACGGGCGATATAATTCCTCCCCCCGAAGATTCAGCGAAGGAGGGTTAGTGAGGAAGCTGAACCCTGGACATCTCGATTTCTGTGTTTTGATCCCTGGGTGTCTTTGTCTTGCAGAATTTGGGGCTTATTTTGGTGTACAGGATATACATCGTTGTTGATATAAGGATAGCGTAGATGGACAGCGTCCAAAAACTTGGAATATGGCCCACTTCCAGGAAGGAGATTTCTGGTTGATTCTGCCTGAATGCTGTTTTAATCGACTGAAGTTGGTCTAAGTCCATGTCTTCTAGTTGAAGGCTTATACTTGGTGTATATTGCTCCATTCCAAATTCCTCCATTGCCGGCAGGAGTATTGGTTGGTTCTGGCTGAACTGGTTTCGTTGATGATTGTGTGTTGCGAGCAGGCCAATCGACATCCGATCGGAATTTCGAAGATATAACTTCCGGGCGGCAATTTTTTGGCTTCGTCTTGATTTGGGCATTTCAGTTTGATAGTCTCTTGTGATGGTAAGAGAACGATCCATTTATTTGAGTCATCTAGTTGTTTGATGACCGTTGTTGATAACTGAATGGACGTTCTTTCGCATATTGAGGTGTTTTTGAAATCAAGTAGCTGGATTTCGCATGGATTTCTTTCTGTTGTTTTCATTATGTCGGTGAGCGGACAGATGTGGGTTTGACGGGCAATTTTCACACAAGGATTACTCAAGAATGCGTAATATTTTTCGCTTTTAACCAGAAATTTAGTTTTTGGTATAACTGCCTTGAACTGACTCCCAGTTGAAATTGGAATTGAAAATAGATGATAATATTCAAATTTTGAGGTGTGTGTAATTGGAATGTGGAGTATATAGGTTATTCTACAATTTAATATGTAGCTCTCGACTTTAATGATTTTTTCGTATAAAAGAGTGTTCTCGAAACTAACTTCAATTGGTAGTTGATCTTTATCAAACAATTTTCCTAATAGCTCTAACTCGTGGTACAATTCTTTAGTTTTTATTATACTAGGATGAACAATGTTCAATTTGGAAAACTGAATTGAATTTTCGACATCTTGTAAGATAGAGTTTATGATTCTATACATATTGATTATTTGATTCATGACATCCTTAATGAACATAGAATTTTCTCGATATACTTGACTTTTCACTATTGAAGCAATTTGAGTAATTTTTGTTTGTATAAGTTTTTCGTTATGTTCTACTTGCTGAATTGTACTGTTAAATTTTTCAATCAATGCTATTGAGAGAGAGTTTTGCCTTTTGATATTTGTGGACAAATTATTTTGATTGTGTTGCAATTCTGCTATCAGCTGATCATATTTTTCCCCATCACTAGAATCCAAATTCCCCGTGATAGATTTGAATATTGATCCAACGCCGTTTAATAAACCTCGTTTTGTTCTGAAAGGGTGCCGAAGAATTTCGAATAATTTATCATTTAGCATTTCTTCTGAGAACCGTAATATTTTCAGATAATTCGAAACGTCCGCTGAATAATTTTGATTGCTTTTTACAAGTACTTTCAATGATTGGGAGTGTGATTTCAATTGATTGATTTCCGTGATAATAGGATTTAAATCATAATAATGAATTAGGGAGTGAGCATAAGTTTCTACCTTTGCTGTTCCCAATTTGAAAGGAATAAGCCCTGGGTTGTTCTTTAAGTTTTGCATGGTAATCTTTTCTTGTCCGAGACTGCCGGAAATCCTGAAAAATTAATTATTTCTTAATGGCGGAAGGATATTTTTTAAGAGGGCGTTTCAGATTGTTCATATGACTTTTGGTTGATTTTCTGTGGAAATAGTTTTCATTTTCTTATGGACTTTTTTCACTTGTACAGGTTTAGAAAATTTATTAGCTTATTTTCTTCTCACGTGCGATTTTACAAATACCTTTTGTTTTGTTTTGAATACCGCGGGACTTTCGCGTTTTTTGTTTTCTTGCTCGACGATTTTTTCCTTTTGTTTGATAATGTCAGTATTAATTTTTGAGTAAAGGAGTTTGGACCGTTCTTTGTGTTCGTTGGTGTAATCATTCAATAATTTTCTATCGATTTCGATATTGAAAGGATCATCGGTGGATATGTGTCCACTTATGACATCTATAGGTTTGAATTTGGTAACAGAATGAATGGAATGGTTATATGCCAGGACTGCGTATAACATTTTCATTTTTGCCGGGGTTTTCGTGAAACCTTGTGTATTCAAGAGTCTAATGTGTTCTAAAATGGTGGAATGAAATCTTTCAATCATACCGTTCGACTGAGGGTGGTGCGGTGAGACGAAGTGTACTTCTACCTTGTGTAGTGCCAAAAGTTCGGATATTAAAAAGTTATTGAACTCTGTACCATTGTCAACAATTATTTTCTTTGGTATGCCATGATGTGAGAAGAATTGGATTAAATTATCGGCTACTTCAGTACCTGTCAGTGAGTTCACAAGATATGCTTGAGCATATTTTGAAAAACTATCCAAAATTGTGAGAAATTTAGTTTTTTCGATAGTGAAAGTATCTAAATGGACGATTTCGAATGGTTTCGTCGCAGTGGGCGTGATATTTAGTTTCATTTTAATTGGGTTGCGTTCATATTTACTTCGTTGACATGTAACGCACTGGTTGATGTAATTTTGAATAGATTCTTTGATGTTGAGCCAATAGTATTTTTCTTTTACCCTTGCAAAAGTTTCATCGACTCCGCGATGGTTCGATTTTCCTTCGTGAAGTTTTTCAATGATTTCTTTGACGTCGTCTTTACTGGTGACATCTATTAATTTTTGTATGCAACGTTTGAATTTAATCGATGGCCATTTAAAAAATTTCTGAATTGTTGTTGAAAAAGGTTCATAGAGTTCCGGGTTTTCAAAATAAATGTGGTACTGTACACCTGGGGACACGAAATCTTTGATGAATTTCAATATGTCATTTTCTAAATTATTTTCTGATATTTGTACATGAATTCGTTTCTTTTTTTCAAATAAAATGGTAATTTTGGGTTTGGCTGGTGAATGAAGTACTGAACTTACAATAATTTGGTTAAGACCAAGATTTACAGCACACTGCGCGATTGGTATGGCGACAATGGGGTCTTGTTCGGCATTTGAATGAATAGTATCGTCATTGTCGTCTTCGATATCTGGTGTAAGGTCATTATCTGTACGCTCCTCGTCGGGTTGTACTTGCATGGAAATATTATCAAGGTCATTATTGCGTGATGGTCCGGGAGTTACTATTTCTTCGATAAATCTGTCAATTTCGGTGTTTCGGGGGTTGTCTTTGTCAGTTGGTATGGTTCGAATTATTTGTTCGATTTGATCAGAACTGTGTCGACTTCCTTTGTATTGATTTCAATTCGTGAGAGGGCTCACTGTTAGTATTCAGCTTGCCTTTTTATATATAATTTGGTAAGAGACTCCTCTAATTTGATTCGCCATCGCAGTAATTTGGAGTTAGGGTCCTTCAAAGAAAAGAGCCATTGTAAAGGTTTGTGGTCCGTGACTATGTTAAATTTTCGACCAAAGAGGTAGGGACGGAAATATTTTGTAGCCCAGACTATAGCGAGGAGTTCTTTTTCGATCACGGAATAATTTTGTTCGGAATCGTTCAATGTTCGAGACGCATAGCCGACAGGTAGATCTTGACCAATAGGACCTTGGGAAAGGACAGCCCCTAGAGCAAAATTACTAGCGTCTGTCGTAAGGTTAAAGGGTTTCGAAAAGTCCGGGTACTGTAAGATTGGATCATTTATCAACATATTCTTACATGCGCTGAAGCATTTTACAAATTCTTCATTATGTTCAATTTTAGCTCCTTTTTTTAAGCACTTAGTGAGGGGTTTGGTCAATTTGGCAAAATTGTCTATGAAGCGGCGATAGTAGCCAAGGAGACCCAAGAATCCTTTGAGCTGTTTGGTTGTTTTTGGTATAGGGAAATTTTTTATAGCCCTGATTTTATCAGGGTTCGGCTTGACGCCTTCGGGGGTCACAATGTGACCTAAGTACGCTACTTCTTTACGTAAAAATTCCGACTTATCAAGCTGAATCTTGGAGTTAGACTCACGCAATCGGTCGAATACTGATTTTAGTCGTTCAAGATGTTCCTGTAACGAAGTGGAGAATATAATGATATCATCCAGGTACAGCAAACATTTTTCGTTCTGGATACCACGGAGGATGTTATCCATAACCCTCTGGAAGCTAGCAGGGGCGTTCTTAAGACCAAAAGGCATTCTGAGGTACTCATAGTGGCCTTGCTCTGTATTGAAAGCAGTTTTTTCAATATCCCGCTCTTCCATCTCAATTTGATGGAAGCCACTGGCTAAGTCCAGCGTCGTGAAGTATTGGCATTTCCCCAACTTGTCCAACAAATCGGTGATATTTGGCAACGGGTATTTGTCGTCAATGGTTTTCTCGTTGAGCTTACGATAGTCAACTACCACTCTCCACTTCTGTTTACCAGAAGCGTCCGTCTTTTTGGGTACCACCCAGATGGGCGAGGATCAGGGAGAGTTGCTTGGTCGGATTATTTTCTGATCAAGCATTTTTTTTATTTGTTCTTCGACCTCCTGTTTGTGTATAAATGGATATCGATAAGATTTTGTATATACCGGTACCTCGTCGCTTGTTCGTATATTATGTTTTACTCGGCTTGTAAACGTCAGGGGTGTATTTTCGTGGTAAAATATATCTGAGTATTCTTTACAAATTGATAATATTTTAGCTTTTTCCTCCTCGTTCAAGTGGTCAGTTCGTATTTTTGAAAGATCTAGAATTTGTTTCGGTGAGTCATCAAAATTTTGAAAATCGATTTTTTAATTTTGTTTCTATCGGATTTTTCTACTGTTAAAGGTTCTGAAAAATTTTGTGTTACCGGTTTCGTGGTATTGTTCAGTATAGTGGTTATAGCTTTGCCATCTTTTGCTATTGTCAAACATTCGGGGATTTCGCAGTTATGAAAACGTTGATGGGGTATTATAATTTCGCCCTGTTGAATAGAGGTTTCAACTTTAATAACTTGTTCAGAACGCGGTGCGACTGTAACCAAGTTCAAATTATTTTTGGTTTTTTGAAATTGGAGTCTAATTCTAGCATACGGGGTGGTTAGATAGCCACTCCCAAAATCTAAACTGGCCTGTAAGAGTTTCAAATTATCGAGACCAATTAAACCTTTGAAAATATTATGGAATTTGAAAGGATAGAATTTCAGATTTTGCTGTTCTGGTAAATTGAATAATTTCGAAGCTGGCACAAATGCACTGTATTTGTGGGCTGATTTCTGAAAAACGGTTGAAACAATGAAAGGATCGTACTTAATTGAATTTAGAAATAGTTTCTGAGCGATATCGGGATCAATAAATGATTTCGTGGAACCTGAATCAATAAGAAATTTTGCGTCATATTCTGGGAAAGTAATATATGACAATTCATTAGAATTGGCGTTATTGAAAGATATTATTTGAGATACTAAGTTTGATTTTTGGTCGTTGATATTTCCTGAAAATTTTCCTCAGAATAGTTATTTTGATGAATGTTCTCTGTAGGATATTGATATTCGTCGGTTTCGTAATAGGCGCTGTGATCGTCTTCGACGAATTCTTGGTCAGAGATATAATTTGATTCGTCATTATCGCTTACTACCGTATTGAATAATTATTCCGATATGAAGTTTCTTTGTGGTTGTTGATAAAATGAGGTTGAAGGGCCTTGTTGATTGTTAGCGTTATTTCTAGTTGATACGCTCCGGGTTGGTTTGTTGAAGGTATTTCGAGTGGACACACTCATAGGTGTAGGTTTAGAAAATTATTGATTTTGATTCGGCCTGAAAACATTTCTATTTTGATACGGTTGCCTAAAAACTTGCGAGTTAGTGAAGAATTTTTGGGATTGATTTTGCGCTCTTGGCTGAATGGGTATTGGTTGAGAGGGAAAAGAATTTTGTGATCTGAAGAAATTGTTCGAGGTGTTAGTATTGAAATGAGCATTTGGCGGAGCGAATAAATGCCGAATTTGCGTTTGTGGCCTAGATTGCGGAATATTCGGTTTGAGTACATTTTTATTTGAATAATTTTGGAAATAATGTACGTTATCCTCTTGTAAAACGAATTGTAGTGCTCCACTGAGTGATTTGGGATTCATACATCGTATAGTCGTACCTAAAGGTTCTCTCAATCTAGAAAGGAAAGTTCTGAGTGTCAAGTTACTATATAAATCGCGTTCAATTTCTTAGAATCGTTCGTAATTTCGTGTACATCAATATAATTGCATAAAAGGTTCAAGATATTTAAACACCTATCGTAAAACTGTTGGGGTTTTTCATCTGGAAATTGTTTCAGCATAACTAAGTCTCGATTTAGGCAAGACTCATCTCTCTGGTCCGCGAAATTTCTAGTTAATGTATCTTTAAGTTCTTGCCAGTTCGAAACATTCTGTATATTAGCAACGAGTTTGGCATTGCCTGATAATTTTGAAATTAGACAATTCAACAAGTAAACATTTTGAAAATCTGCTGGATTTGTTGCATTATAAAACGTATTGATAATTGAATCGCAAACTGATAAATATCTGTTCAAATCATTAGGGTTGAATTCAGGTACGCATTTGAGGTATTCTGGTCTGAATTGATTGGTCATTATTGGAATCGAATTTTCGGTATTACTTTGTGAATGAACTAAAGAGTCAGCTGAAGGAGTTTCAGTGTTTAAATTCAAATTTTCAAAAGTTTCTAATAGATTATCGACTGACTTTAAATATCATCGACTCACATTAAAATTACGAAGACTTTGAGCATCCTCCTATAAGGCAGGCAACTGGTTCCTTGATTTTGAATTTCCCAGATGGCTTCCTTGCGAGATCAGACGATTCTGTTCCAATCCCCGATGAATTTGTCTGTTGAGGGCAGCTATGAGTCCTCGATGGACTGGGTTTCTTGATTTTCGAAGAGCCGTTCCTTCGCAACACCTCCACAAAACAAAGTCAACAGTTCCGATACCCGATCAATCGTAGAAACGAAAACTGATACGTTCGATACGCACACAATTTCGGATAATCCTACCGACTGCGCCAGTGATAACTTTTGGAACTCAAAGTCTCTTTTTAAAAATCAAATTTTATTATGAAGACATACGTCTGAACAGTACAAGAGTAAAAACAATAATGAATTACAATTAAGATTTTCTCAAGGAGATGAAAAATGCTGGCGCATCAGCTTCCAGGAATTGGATGATATCTCGGAACCGTCGTCAGCGAAGTCAGCGGATTCCATGGGAACGGGCGATATAATTCGCGCCACTCAGCGGACACTTGTCAACGCCAATAAATAGGAAAAACAGGTATAGACGGGCAAAGCGTTTGTAGAATCGGCAGAAAAAAGTCAACAGAATTTGAACTTTTGTTCTATTATGGAATGCGCACAGGGCTCTTATAAATAATTTGATGCAATCATATTCATAAATTGAAATATTATTTTCTTTTGTTTATGATTATTGAATTTCATTGTGTATCTAGATCGCTTGTGTCATTCGAAGAATACATCGACAGAAAATCCTTCATTTAATAAAAAAAAATGTATATATTTTTTTAAATTCAATTGTTCTTGTTTTTACAGCTAATTTCGATACGATATAATATTTTGTATAATAGTATGATGTTTTACTTGGTGATTGTTTCTCGCATATATACATGATTCATTAGATCGAAGATTAATATTAACCATGGATTTTGACAAGAATACGAAACATGTTTTTGAATGTTTAAAACGAAAAATGAGAGGAAAAAGTGGGAGAACTGCTCTTTCGTTGTCAGATTTTTTATATATAATTTTGCATATCCTTCGGTATTGGTTAGGAAATGTTACCTAAAAATTTATATTGTGGAGGCCCCTCTCTTGTGGGGGCCCCGGGGCTGCAGCCCCGTTTGCCCCCCTCTTAATCTGGCTCTGCATGGTGAAACTGGACGTTTTTACATGACATGAGCACAACCTCCAAGATAATATCAATGTGATACACCTATTACTTTGATTTATTTCATTGTTAAATTCAGATTTTTTATCTGTACATTTCTACTCAGTACCTTATGGAGAATGTTTCACATTTTTTTAAGAATTTACTTATAGTCTAAGAGCCGGCTACGTGAATTAAAAATGATAAGGTACAAGGGAAATTTTTACACGGAAACTAGCTGACAAGTGTATAGCTCTGTAGGCAGAAGTCAGATAACTTCAAACACATTTTTAATTCAACAAAGCCTGGTAGCCCAGTTGGATGAACGCTCAGTTCCAAAGTGCAAGGACCTGGGTTCGATCCCGAGCTGGGTCACGCAATTTATTATTTTTCTCTATTACACTCAAATCAAACACAAAACTCCTACTCGTCACAAAAATATATTACCTCAGAACATTCACCATCAAAACCCCTCAAGACACAAAACATCATATTCGCAGAGCATGACTTGCTCCTCAGCGGCCGTTTGCTGCTGAAAATTTCTCTGAACCTGTTTTTTCGGCGCACTTCATCCAGGAAATAGCTCTAATTTGTTCAACGAAACTATTATCCGTAAATTTCAATTGTTCTACCATGATCAAATCACAGATCTTTCTGATGAGCGAATAGCAGGAAGGGATATAAAGCTCTAGTTGACTTGAAATTATTTATTTTCACACAGGGTATCGCAAAACATCGCGCGGCGACCTCCTACTGCCTCTTCACAGGGGTATTTTCCCATTTTATCCTTGAAATACAGAATTAAATGCATTGTAAATGATGAATTACGAGATTTACAGTACTGAGTAGATAATCATATATTTTATATATAATTTGAATTGAATTTGAATTTGGTCAAACGCGTTAATTTTTAATAAACATAAAATCTTTAGTGCAACCCTGAAATTTTGTGTAGTTATAGATTTCAACTGTAGAAATTGCGTAAAATTATTGGCAGTAGTCTAGATCGGGAATTAAACGTTGCCAGAAGTCGGTAGAGTTGTAATAACATGGTTCAAATTTTAATAACAATGTGAGTTCTGGCGATTTCATTTTTATATTATTCAAGTCTTAGGAAAGTTGTACATAATTTGAAAGATGGCAAAATGATGGCTAAGTATATACAAAATGATAATATTGCTGAAGCGGTAAAACTTTTTTTTATGCAGTGTTGGCAATTTTTTTTATATTATTCAAATTTTCAGTGAATTATGAATCAATTACGAGTAGACAAAGTATAAATCACAGAAAATAAATACATTAATTACAATCTTGTGTTAACCTTTTTTTCATTTATTAATTGAGAAATTAGATTTTCATCACCATTAATAAACTGACTGATCATCTTCATCCTCGTCGCTGGAATAATTAATATATGTTTCATCATCTGAAATATGAATTAACATTTTTATAAAAACGAAAGTAATGTATAATGTAATACTTGACTTTCAGAATTAGTATAACATATTCAACTGTTGACGGTGATTGTAGGCCATCAAACCATTTGAATTCATACATGGCTTGTTGTTGTACAATTAGTAGGTTCGAGATCCGTTGGAACTGCTGAGTGTGCATTTGTTCAGATATTTAATTCTGTATTTCAAGGATGAAGTGGGAAAATGCCCCTGTGAAGAGGCAGTAGGAGGTTGCCTAGGTAAAAATAAATTATTCCAAGTCAAATAAAGCTTCACATCCCTTCCTGCTATTCGCTTATGAGAAAGATATGTAATTTGATCATAATAGAACAATTGAAATTTACGAATAATATTTTCGTTGAACAAATTAGAGGTATTTCCTGGAAAATGTACGCCAAAAAAACAGATTCAGAGAAATTTTCAGCAGCCATCGGCCGCTGCGGAGCAAGTCATGTTCTGTGAAACTGTTGTTTTGTGTCTTGAAGGGTTGGGAGGGTGAATGTTCTGAGGTAATATATTTTTGTGACTTGTAGAAGTATTGTGGTTGATTTGAGTGTAATAGAAAAAAATATATAAATTGCGTGACCCAGCATGGGATCGAACCCAGGTCCTTGCACTTTGAAACCGGCCGTCCATCCAACTGGGCTACCAGGCCTTGTTGAATTAAAAATGTGTTTGGAGTTATCAGCTCCGGGCGACGCTCTGGAAGAATGTTTGACCGCCCGCCCCCGCTTTCAGCCCCGGGGCTGACTTCTGCCTACAGAGCTATACACTTGTCAACTAGTAAGGAAGGTTTACATGTAAAAAATTTTCTTGTTCCTTATCATTTTTAATTTACGTAGCCAGCTCTCCGTCCAATAGAGGGAATGTTGGTTTTGAATCGGCAGCATGTGAATTTGAATAGATTTCACCGGATGATCTTGAAGTTGATCTTGACCATTTCACTATGGCTACTCCCAATTTGTATAGAAATATGTCTAGTTCCATAGTGAGGTTAACCGAGGTAGTAGTACATGGCCAAATGTATCAAAAATCAAATTTGTAGCCCGATATCCAAATGACGGTCTCATAGGCGTGGTATGTGGCAGACCTCAAAATCTCATGTTATATTACATGTATTCAAAATGAAGAGCCATCTCATTTGTTACGGAGATTATGAAACGGTGTTAGGGACTGAGAATTTTATAATTTCCTGAATCAACAGTAGTTTCATTTTCGGACTAGTTTTGGATCTGTGAACAGAGATCGGTTATAATTCAAATATAGTAGGTGGGAAACATAAGTTTTCGAGAAGGGAATATGTATTCAATCTATTCGAACCTAGCTGAACCGACAGACGTTGTAATTTCCAAATTTCTATATTCCCTAAAAAAAAATTCTAAAAAGTCTCGTCCGCGTATTCCTTTTTTCCTGTTTTTCTTTGTGTTGTTATAAGTATCTAGGTTATGCTTTAACTCTGCCTGCCTTCCGTTATCCCCTTATTGTTATGATATGCCAATATAGTTTGGAAAAAGAAAAAATTATTCAAAGGAATATATTTATTCAGAAAGTTCACCTGTAAACTATGGAAAAATTTAGTATTTAAATATACTTTTTATTACGTAAAAAATTATTCTATCCTAACGAATATTGAACTCAATGAACCCCGACATTATGAAAATAATATCATGTAACTATGCGTGAGACTAAATAATATTTATAAACAACACGTGGAATGCCAAGAAGTCGAAACAAAGGTTTACAAATATGGATGTACCACGAACCTAGTATCTAATTATGAGTTCATCAGAAAAATAGATTCACTATTCATAAACGACCCTAACAGAGAAGCGATATTGCTGCAGGGACAATGTAATAATTATATTTAAAAATAACACAAAGCCAACTGCTATTGCTGATTATAGTTTTCTCTATTATGTGGTAAAACGAGGATATATAAACACTTTTGGAACAATAAGATTCATTCCATTCGGTATTCCATTCGAGTATTCATTTCAAGTCAATATGTATCTTAAAATGCACAATAGCATTTTAAATTGGGATATTTTGATCAGATCATGTTTTAGTCAAATAGATAAAGACTTTTTCTACTTTAAGTTAATCAGATGCAACCAAGTTTTGAATGCACCAGTCATTAGAACTCACACCGATGAGTTTCTAATATATTTTATAAACAATCAATCTACTTCATCACCGTAGCCGAAACAAACCAAGTTGAATTGCATACATTGATATGTAGTTAGAAGAATTCATCTGTTATTCATCATTGCTCCAGTATAAATTCAAATAATAAATTATTTATCGGGATTTCTCAAGATTAAATAACGAAATTGATTTTAGTGAAGTGAACATCGTAAAAGTGTCTATTACAGGGTGAGACTACATATTTTTTCTCTTTGATTGTATGGGGTACCAGGCTTTATAAAATGAATAGTTTTCCTCATTCATACTCTAAATTCATTAAGGTTTAATTCAATTACTTTGATAAATATTTATTATTTCATCAGATTTTTATACTTGCTTGTTTTAGAAATAAGTGTAAAACGATTGATACTATCCATTGATTTTGACTGAAAATTTTGCTATTATGTTTTAAACTCCTCCATACTAAAGTTGTTGTTCAATGAAGAAAAACAATTACAATGAGTAGGAGATTTGAGCCGGTTCTGGCTCCCCCCACCACTATGACGTCACGTGTGACCTTGAATGGTTGCAGGTGTGCAATATGGTGTGTGTTCGACCTTGAGATTTGACTTTGAGATTTGTCATTGAGTTTTGACATTAGGTTTGCTCGACTTTGAGATTCGACTTCAGTTTTGACCTTGAGTTTGACCTTGAGATTCATGACATTAAGTTTTGACTTTGAGATTTGACCTTGAGTTTTGATGTTGGGATTGTTTCGGCAACCTCAAGATTTGATCTTGATTTTTGTTTGACTTCGACTAAAGTCGTGGTGTAGGCATACATATTCTGTGTGGTCATGACCTTCATGAATCTTTGCACTCTCCAAGCGAGGAAGGCGTTTGTTCTGTGAGAGAGCTAAGAGTGAACTAGGAGTATTGATGGGTGTGTTGATGGTCAAGTGCGCAATGACCTTAACACTCCCATCTACTGGAAATGGGGTGGGGACGTCTCTTATAAAACTGTGTGGAGTCGTTGATGAGGAATCAGATGTTAGATAATATCATCAGAGTGAAAACAGAGTACGAGAAGTTTCTCAATTGAGTGAGTGTATTTTTCATAAGGTGAAATAATCTATATTTTTTCATACAGTCTTACTATGTCTTTTCTTCCAAAAGTTGTGGATTTGAAGAGAATCAATTCTTCAATACTTGAGAAGAGGGTGAGAGCTTTTGAACAAAGACCAATATCATCATTACCCATCGGTAAAGCTTTCAATATAATTTGTATGGCGATTTGTATAACCCGATATGGGAGATCTATTCTGATGACATTACGTGATGATAATGATACTTTATTCAAATCATGGTTGTCAAAAAGTATTTCAGATGAATTCGATGCGGACAGTGTCAGGTGCATAAATGCTTCAGATTTCAAATATACAATAACATATTTGGGTCAGAGTCCACAAGTAGCAGGGGGTTTAAGAACTCGACCTCTAGTAGAATTCAACTTCATTGAATGATAATATTGTTTATATGTTAATAGTTAGGATATAGTGATTTTATGCTGAATATAGATATTTCTCCACTAAAAAATAAAATTCAGTGAAGAAGTAATAATATAATTGGAGCATCACATTTTTTTCATTAAGTAAAATTATTTGAATATCAATGGAATATATTAACAATTCTTTTTTTTCGTTTCAGTTTTCAATATGTGGATGCATTACTCGAGTCAATGTTGGACGGAAGCCGTGGACATCAATACAGCCATGGAGAGATTGAACTCCTACTTGAATGCCTTGAGTCAAGATGTCCTCCATGCTACAGTCTATGATTTCAATGTTTGCTTCAATGAAGGTGAAATCCAAAGATGTGCACATTTATCCGAGAAGTACGTCAAGGGTGCAATACTTCGTGAGTAATTCAGTCGAGGAGCCTTGAACTTGCAACAATTCTGTGAAGAAATGATCAAAATAGATCTGGAAGGATTTCTCCACACCCTTTTACCATTCCTACCTGATGACATCATCGAGAAATATCAACTATATGATGAATATGATGATGAATATGATCATGTAGCTATTTGATATGAAATAAAACATATATTTACATAATTTCGTTTATTTATTTTTCCATTACACATAAACATTATTGATATACTTAAAAATATTCAGATATAGTACAAAAATAAAATATTGAACATTTCAAAGTAAATTACGAACAGAGCCATCCAATGCATTGTACGTCAAGAAGGTATCATGTATAATGAGTGCATAGACTTTGGTATTGGCTGGAAATTTAGTTTTTCTTGTTTCGAACTCCAGCTTGATATCCACTGTAGATGATTTTGTAGCATTCGGTTGATGAACAATCAATGATGAACAGGGGATTCTGTTGAAATCTCTCAAGGTCCATAAGAGGTTCACTCATATCTTTGTCATAATAACTACGTTGAAAGTCCTCATATGCATAGTAAGCTGAAGAGAATAGTTTTTTGTCAAAGTCCAGGTTCCAACGCTCATATGGGTAGACTTCAGAGTTCAAATACACTCGGATGTTATTAATGTCTGCATTTATGAATTTTGTCACATTCCTCATTCAAATTGTCATAAAACTGATTTTTTTGTCTGTAAATTAGGATGATCCAATTTATTGATGTTGTCCACAAAACTATATAGGAAAACACCTTTCTGCCTCATTAAATTGAATTTTTCTCTATCGGGAAAACATTTTAACATCTCTACACATTGCTTATCACTCAAATTTGCACCCGACTTTTCCAATGAACTTGACATGAACTTGAAGCTATCTATAAATCTCATTTTCAAAAAAAATTTCTTTATTTTTCCTTCTTTACTTTGATAGCTATGTGTGTATAGAGATGTTTTGTAAACGAAATGTATTTTTCCTTAGTTTGGGGAATAACATCAACCTTATCCTTTTCCTCATACAATTCTTCAATGAACATATGGCAATCATAACCACTCATATTATGGCATATAATGGGGATGAAATTTGGTATTTTGAAATTCAAATTACAGGCAGAGTGCGCTGCTGGATATCTTTTTTTCCCCGTGAGATGCCAGTGGTCTCTGACTCTAACATCCCCTTCTGTGAAAGGTTTTTCACATATACCACAAGTGGTGGCATTATGAAATTCCCTTTTCTCTTCTGGGGTTTGTTTAGTCATTGGTTTGACATACCTCAAATGATTATTATATATATTTCTTAAATCTTCTTCTATTCGCATTGTGAAAACCTTTGCCGCATCAGCACCTCTATATGAAACAAATTTTGTTAATTTATCATCAAAGGAACATTTTATCAGATAAGCAAATGAGTAAGCTTCGTGTTGGAAGGTTCTATTCGTGTACGCGAGTTCGGGATTCGGTTCGGTGGTTTGTATAGGCTTCAGAATCGATTCAAAATCTGCATATACTACAAAAGGTACATTCATTTGTCTTTCGAAATTTTCAAACATTAATGTATTACCGGCAACCATTTTCCCAAATTTATTTATTCTGAAATCAGTTTGTGGTACTGTTGTACATACATGATTACAATCATACATCTGGTGACGCAACAGTAATCGCTCATTCAAAAAAGTACAATAAACATCCATCACAGAAATATTGTTTGTGTTCATGAGCTGAAATTTGACTTGACACCAATCTTAAAAGATCTTCAATCCAGCAATAATGACTATTTCCCACCTCATCTGTGATAAGCAACAAATTGACATGTCTTCTGAGTATCTCAATGGTCCAATAATCTCATATTTTACCCTCTTGTTTTCAATCTTAGATTCCAAACCATAAACATTGACTGAAATATCATTCAAATACTCGAACATTTTCATATCGCGTAATTTTACTGGAAAATCCATACCTGTTACATCCAATACAGTCTCATAATGTGGATAGGATGACACCTCCGATACATTATTATCAGTGGGGAATAATGCAGATGTCACGGCCCATGCAAAGCAGCATTGGTCTTCATTTTTATGTTGACAACACCTTTTCTTCTCTCAATGAATTCGGGAAGTTTCATGTATGATGATCCGCCAAGTGGACTGTATTTGTTTATGTTCACCTCAAGGAACATAATTTTCTCGCAACTCCATCCTGAAAAAATTACTTTCATTAAACCTTTCATCATTTGCAACAATTATAACTACAAACCTGAATCACGCTCCTCAAACTCCGTATTTTGGGCAATTATAATGTCACGAAACGCATCGAATAATCCATTCAAATCAGTTGATCGATCTGCTATACGATTGGGAGAATTGAACGATTTTATGTCTGTCAATTCCTGAGTTTGAATGATATAACTTCCAAACACTTCCATGTTGACCTTGATGGAGTTGTGCAGTTTGATGTTTTTTCCCAATAGCTCGAGTACTTTATGCTTGATATCATTGAAAAAAGGTGTGTACTCAGTATACATATTCTCACTAGATACTCTGTAGCTAGAAATGCGACATTTGAATGCATTTTCAATGAGGTGTACACCACCACCCAAGTGAACACATGAATTCGTCCTATGTGCGAGTGTTCTATTGTGAGAATTGACTTGACCATATGGGATTGTCACATTACAACAATTACATGTATAGAGTGGTTCAGGTGGTGAGTCATCGCCATTGTTCAATTTAACTCGTTTCACTGAAGGACCTCCCTGGCAAGTTTCCCGTTGATGCCGGCGTAGATTATCACTACGAGTGGAATCTTTACCACAATCACACGAATACATTTCACCAACTTGTTTTCAATAGCTCGCTGGAGGAGACACTGATTCGGAATACTCTTCTCCTGGAATATTTCAATGAAATATCCCCACCCTACAACAAGTCCGATGCGATGCGCAATCTGTATGGATTTTGAGGAGATTATCTTGACATTCAGCGCACACATCAATACTCGCAGTTCACTCTTAGCTCTCTCACAGGACAAACGCCCTCCTCGCTTGGAGAATACAAGGATTCATGAAGGTCATGACTACACAGAATATGTATGCCTACACCACAGCTTTAGTCAAGGTCAAACAAAAATCAAGATCAAATCTTGAGGTTACCGAAACAATCCCAACATCATAACTCAAGGTCAAATCTCAATGTTATGAATCTCAAGGTCAAACTCAAGGTCAAAACTGAAATCGAACTCAAAGTCGACCAAACCCAATGTCAAAACTCAATGACAAATCTCAAAGTCAAATCTCAAGGTCAAACACACACCACATTGCACACCTGCAACCATTCAAGGTCACACGTGACGTCATAGTGGTGGGGGGAGGGCCAGAACCGGCCTAAATCTCCTACTACAATGCTAATTGTTTTAACCCAGAGAATTTACTTAAGTATTTTAGATTTGTGAATCTTGACAAATACAAAGTTTAGAATATACTGATAAAGCATGAAATAAGTATCAAAATATATTACTATGATCGATTTTTCTACCTTTGAATAAAAATCTATTGTTCATGCCTCCAACTTTATAAGACTGTGTAATTGATATGATAATGATTATTGCTATGATTTTATTGTTGTTTTTACATTCATATTTTCTGGGGATTTTATATACAATGGGTTTATAATATTTATTGATTGATGGTTTCGTGTATTGTTTTGAAAATTGATCTTAATTATATCTTTTGAAATTAACACAATATTATTATTTCATCTGTTTTGATAGCTTGAGATATGACCGAGTACATAGATTAAACGAACCTCGATCATATATTGAGGAATTGCTTCAACAGACCGCTCTTGAGGTAATTCTGTTGTCAATATTTTTTTAGTTGCACAACTCTCAGTAAAGAACCTCTAACAACTTTTTTTTGTAAGACACGCTTTTGTACTGTCAATTGTGTGAAAAAGATTCAATATTGAGTAGAGTGAATACAAATAATACCAGTATAGTTAGACATCATTTGATGGTATTTGTAAAATCGTTCTATTGGATTTTCTTTCTTTAATAAAAGTTACTGTGAGGTTCGACAAACACTTGGGTTTTTGGAGTGGTGTGTGAATTCATAACACTCTGCATATACTCAGGTTTTAACATTATCCTGTTTTAGCCAAATCGGTCGGACATTCTCAAATATTGCGCTTACGAAGACATTTTTATTTATATATTTCATGAAAGTTAAATATGCTTGTTCCGAAGGATCTACTGCATCTAAAAATATAGGATGATGTTAATTAGTTTAATTTAATTAGTTAATATAGTTGAGAATATGTAGTATTGTTTTTTGTGAGTTTCCCTCCAATCGTCCAGCCATATGGGCCCATGAAAATCATGGTGCACTCCATGATGCTTCCCATTTGTAGGAAGATGTGATAAGTTCATACGCCAGCTCTGGGACTATTAACCCCACAACTAATCTTTATGTTTTCCATGCTAAGCCAGACACTGTTAGGGACTTCCATTGCCCCACCCCCCTGTTAACTTTTGAACGGTTTGACGTAGAACAATGAAAAAAACCGGTTTTGTGTGATATTACCAATACTTTTCGAAATAAAAGACATTGTGATTGCCCGATAGATGGCGCAGAAGGGCATATCAAAAATTCAAATAGCATGGGGGGTCATGTGGCACATCATTGAAAAGATAATTCAATTCCCTTTCCAAACATCTTTTTTTTTCCTTTTCGTTGATATGTGACTTTGCGGCTTTCTTAGGTCCCCCCTTTTAAGAAAAAAAAGGTATTGTATGATATCACTGATACCACTTTTTGAAATGAAAGACATTGTGATTGCCCGATAGATGACGCGGAGGGGAACATAAACTTCAAAATTTTGAATAGCATGGGGGCCAAGTGGCACATCGTTGAAAAGATAGTTCAATTCTCTTTCCAACCATTTGATTGTTTTTATTATTTCCTTGATTTGTTTTTTCACAATGTGCATTTGAAATGTCAAGCATAAGTGCGGATCTGAATGGTACCCTTATTACGATAACTTTTGAACGGTTTCATATGAAACAAGGGGACAACAAATATTTTGAATGTTATTACCGATCCTACTTTTTGAGAGAAGAATCATTACAATTAGTCGACAGAGGGCGCTGGGGGCATAACAACTTGAACATTTCGAAAGGCATAGAGGTCGAGTTCCACACCGTTGAAAAGGTAATTCAATTATAGTTTCAACCATGGTTGTTCTAAGTATTCACAATTGCGATGAGTAACACCGAATACGGTCAATAGAGGAAGATTCATTACTTAAATGATTATTCACTTTCGAACGGTTCGAATTTGTTTCAAAGCCTAATTAGATAGAAATTTTGAATCCATACAGTAATCTAATTTTTTTAATTGGTGCGGCCGACAGTTGAGGAAAATCCATATTGAAGTAAACAAAAGACACTCAATTCACTTAATGATTTTCACTAAACTGGGTTCACAAAACCACGCACGTGTTTCGCTATACAATAGCCTTTTATAGCCTTTTCAAGGGATTATACCTAAATAATACCCAACTCATTTATGTTTAATGACCATAATTATAAAGGGTATCATTTATCGGATTCAATAAACTGATAATCAAGCAGTATCCTAGAAATGCCCATTATCAAATTGGATTATTTTGTCGATGTTTAGGAATTTATAATGTAACAATGATCATATCATTACTTACCTGCTCTCTGTATTATGTATTTAAAGAAGAGTTTCATTCTACTCCTACAAGTAATATTTCCGAATTTGAAACATTATCATGGTTCGTGTACGTCCTATCGAGGAGAAAACTGAAGCAATCTACAGTTTTGGTGAGGCCCGTGGGAACTACCATGCAGCAGAGAGAATGTTTAATTAAAAATTCCCTGATCATCCAATAACTCGGAAGTATTTGAGCAACTGGTTGACAAATTCAACAGAACTGGCAATGTTCATAGGGCTAGTGGAGCAGTGCCAGTTCATAAAAAAAAAGTTGGTTGGAAACGAAATTGAATTGACTTTTCAACGATGTGCTACATGAACCCCCATGCTATTTGAAATTTTGAAGTTGCCATCTATCGGGCAATCACAATGTCTTCTATCTCAAAAAGTAGTATCGGTGATAGATAGATAGATAGATAGATAGATAGATCCTTTATTAGTTCTTTCAAAAGTACCTTTTCAGGTGTAGAACATGTCAATATAATTAAGATTACACATAACTAGCAAGTAAAAACACATAAAAACACAGATACATTAAATGAGTAAATATATGTTACAGTAAAGACACAAAGTTATTAATAGATAAAAAACACTCATTATATATAGTTATATATATATATATATATATATATATATATATATATATATATAAACACAACCCATACACACACACACACACGTATAAGTAAAAATTATATTTCTGGATATGATCAGGAGAAGAAAGAAAAATTGTAAATTTTACAATTCATAAATTGAAGGAAAAGGAAGAGATCATCACCCGTCTAATCTGTCTGTGAAATACTCATCCAATGTATAGTATGCTTTTTTGAAAAGATGGTTTTTCAAATTAATTTTCAGCTCCCTAGTAGGCTGTGTTCTTAACGATTCAGGTAGTTTGTTATATATGTTAATTACTGAGAAGGGAATGTTTTTCTGAATGTATGCGAGGCTTGGCCTACTATTCAGAAGATTGTTTTTATTTCTAGTATTATGTCTATGATCTCTGTTATAGCATGTATAGAAGGACATATTTTCAGTAACAAATATAGTTGCTTCATAGATCAATATACTTGTTAAGGTAAGAATCTTCTTATCCATGAATACAGACCTACAGCTGACTCTTCGTGGAATATTGAAGATGTTTCTCAGGCAGCGTTTCTGGAGTATGGATATCTTCTTAACATCAGAAGATGTTCCCCAGAAAATGATGCCATACCTACTATGACTTTGAACATATGCATAATATGCTATCAAGGCTGCATCTGAGGATATGTTCTGTGAGATGACTTTCAGAGCATAGCAGTATCTCGATAAGTTCTTTGACAGTTTACTTATGTGGCTTTTCCAATCTAACTTCGAATCGAACGTGATGCCAAGAAAAGGAAGTTTTGATACTGGAATTAAGGATGTTGTGCCATGGTTATCATATCATACAATACTTTTTTTTCCATTATTCCACGTCGAACCATCCACGTCGAACCATAATAAGCCGCAAAGTCACATATCAACGAAATTAAAACAAAAATAGATGTTTGGAAAAAAAATTGAATTATCTTGTCAACGATGTGCCACATGACACCCCATGCTATTTAAAATTTTGAAGGTGATGTGCCCCCCACGCCATCTATCGGGCCATCACAATGTCTTTCATTTCAAGAAGTAGTATCAGTGATATCATACAATACCTTTTTTTCATTGTTCTACGTCGAACTGTTCAAAAGTTAACGGGAGGGGGGGGGCTATACAAAGCCGCACTGTATATTCAGCAAGAAAACCTCCGTTTCAAGAGGGCTTGAAAATATTTTCAGCAAAAAAACTAGTGTGCGGTCGGGGGGCCTCCGTCAGGAACAGCGAACCGGCGGGGCTATCCTCCTCCCCCTGGGTACCCATGTCAACGATGGGTGGCCGCCGTATCAGACTTTCTATAGTCCATCCAATATCAATTGCAGAAGCTGTTTCTATAGGGACCAAATAAAAACTCACTCCGCTAACACGAGCGTATATGCGAAGAATCGGAACGAAAAATAATCTGTACTACTTGTATACAGTCTCCGTCGGCACAAAGAGCCCGCTGGTCAATGTGGACTTGAGTGACTGCTGTCTGTTCTACAACCGATTCATCTGGGTCAATCAAGTCGGACATCAATGCTTGCAGGTGTGTCTATACGATGGGAGGTCATAAATCACGCGTTATATTTGTGTTTTAATAGCTTTGAAAGATTAAAAACCAGTAGCGTCTGTGGTCTTGGTGTGTGCCGATCGAACTACGTTTTAGGATATTCTAGTTTTGTTGGAAAATATGGCTTTTTTTCGACCATGGGGAAATGCAATTGCACAAAATAGTAATGAAATTGCACAGGTGAGTGAGAATAATATCAGTTATGAATTTGACAACAAAGACTTGCACATACAAACCCACGCACAGACACACAGGGGGGGTTCGTTATTCGCGCACCGCACGATTCGTTCACTTAAACAAAAAATAAATGTTAACCCATTAAATATGAATATTAAGGAACAAAAACATTCATGTGCCATTTGGATACATGAATAAACATTAACCCTTCGAAAAAAAAAACTATTAGTTGTGCTTTTGTTTATTTACAAGTTGGAAATTAACAAAAAAACCTTGATAATATTCAAACTGAAAACCTGAGATTTTTCCACTTCTTGGATCTATTCTTTGAAGGCTTTGAAAAAATCCCCGTTGGAAAAATTACAAAATTTTGATTTTCCACTTCTTTATTAACAATTGAAAGTATTAAAAAATGAAAAGTTCAAATAAAGTAATACTTTTTTTTCCAGATATACCGATAATTTTATCTTGTTATTGTTAAAAACTACATGAAATTTTTTTTTTTAATTTGTTACTCCCATTTTTTAAATAATTGTTATAAACAAATGCATTGTTTATGGGATTTTTTTTAGGAAATCTAATCATTGATGAAAATTATGATTCTTTTTTTTTAAAAAGGTTTTTAATTAAATTTTTTTGGTGCAAAATATTAATATTAAGGAACCGTTCTATTTTGTCGATTATTATTTCTATTGCTCTTTCATATTCTGTGAAAAAAAGGTTAATTTATTTGTTTATTTAATAAACAATTTGTTATGGACAAATGGATTTCTGCTCAATATTTTTTTTTTCAATAATAAAAAAGAACACTTATGACTTTGTGATGAAATTTGTTTTACTTTGTGATGAAATTTGTTTTTTTCAATTTTTTATATAATTTTAAATATTTTCGTGTTCTTAAGCTTATCGTTGTCTTTCAGTTTTTCAATATTGTAATTGAAATAACTTACAAAATCAAAGATACGACAAAAACACTTCGTCTTTTTTATTCTCTATACAATAAATAAATTGAGCTTTCAACACGAAGCTTAAGCTTGAGAATACGAAAATATTTAAAGTTGTATAAAAAATTGAATAAAAAAAACTTCATCACAAAGTCATACAAGGTTGTTTTTTTTTTGTTTATAACAAATTGTTTTTTAAATGAAGACAGAAATTTTAAATTTTTTAAAAATTTTGTTTATAACAAATACATGAAAGGGAAAAAAAATTAAAAATTTATGTAGTTTTCAACAATAAAAAAATGAATTGAACTCTTCATTTTTTAATACTTTCAATTGTTAATGAAAAAGTGCAAAAAAACATATTTTTTTCAATTTACCCAACGGATATCGTTTTTAAAGCCTTCAAAGAATATATCCAAGAAGTGGAAAAAATCTCAGGTTTTTGGTTTGAAATTTATCAGGAATTTTATGTTAATTTCCAACTTGTAAAAATAACTTAATAAACAAAAGCACAACTAATAGAAAAATTGCGGAAAAAAGGTTTTTCCGACAGATTATTATTTATTCGTGTCTCAATTGAAATTATAAATATTGGTGGTAGAATTCCGAAAAGTGTTACTTTTTTTTGGGAAATTTCCTGCTTTTTAAAGATCTCTTTTTTGATTTCAGATATCTGCAATAGTTTTTGGGATATTTGCGAAAAAGAAAACCCTCTTTTTTACCAAATTGTTTATAACGTTGATCATAATTTTCGGTGAAAGCGAACTCGAATTCGAAACAAAGGCACATGTTGATCGGACTACAAGTATTTCATGACATGTGTTCGTTAAATATCCTGTTTGGGGGGAAATTAATCTTCTTGCTTCTATTTCTCTAGTCTCTGCAAAGTTTCCCAGTGGTATACTTGCTGGGTCTTCATACGGTCTGGGAAATTTCGATCATTGTGTAGGAATAAAAGTTCCTTATTTATCTGGAGAGTTTGGTGGAAAATATTGCATGGCGAAAATAACGATGATACCCCCATCAGATAATAATTTTTATCGTGATATCAATTTCGTACAAGGAAAATGTCAAAATTATTTTAACATTTCCGCATGGAGAAAGATTTCTGTAAGTATATTCCACATAAAATTTAACAGCTTTCAATATACCTCCATACTCAATAGAGAGTTGTTGTTGCATAAAGCAAGACTTTTGTCATTATGAGATAATCACTTTGTATGTTCTTACGATTTTGTACTGTAATTGAGAAATAAAATAATTCAGTTTTTGCTGTCAGTATCTTCTTAAACGTATTGAATTTTCATCAAAATGAGGTATTTCACAACAGTTGTCCTAACAAAATCGTTGTAACATCTATCAATTGTGTGAAATTTGTTTATTTGGAACTGTGTGAGGAGGAGGATTTATTCGATAAAAACGACGATATTTTGTGCAAAATTGTGCCAAAAATAAGTGATGTAGGGAGTATTATTTACGCTGGTAAAAAGAAGGAGGCATTTTGAGTAATTTTTGTGCGAGAAAACGGTGCCTGAAAATGGGCTCAAAAAAAATATAAAAAGTGCTCTTACTCCGGAACGATATGAGACCGCCGCATCGGAATCGTGTTCAGGAGGCAAGAACACGTAAGAAAAGTTTTTCCCCCATATTCAGAGTACATGTGTACAGTAACTTTATATTTACCGGCACGTTACTGACAAATTTGAAATTTTCTCAGTTTATTTTAGTATCCAGAATATCAAAAACGCAGTAACGAATCGAAGCAAATTTAGTAATTTGCCCTTCTTACTTCCGGGGGGAGAGAAAACCAAAAATATTTTAATGAAAACTTGTCTTTAAAAAGGTTATTTATTAATTATTTCATTTTGTGCTTTTTAGTATGCCTTTTTGTTGAAGCATCGTTATTGTAAGGCCTTTTTCCTGTAAGTTCTGCGATATCTAGTTCTTCAATGAGAAGACCATCTGAATATTAACTCGTCCGCCATCTTAAATTTATGAATTTTGATGAAAAACAAAAATCATTGACTGAATTATCAAGCTCCGACCCCAAAATCCCCGACATATCAATTTTTAATAAAAACGGTCTATAATCACAAAATTCGTCCAACATCTTGGAGCCGCCCTCTTGAATTTATTAATTTTTACAATAAATTCATGATCTCCGACCCCAAAAACACTGACATACCAATTCTCAATAAAAACGGTCTATAATCACAAAATTTGTCCACCATCTTGGAGCCGCCCTGATGAATTCATTAATTTTGACAATAAATTCATAATCTCCGTAGAGTGGGACAATAATTACAAAACTCGTTCGCCATCTTGACATTTGACAAAAAATTCATAATCTCCCACCCCAAGAAAGCCCACATACCCATTTTGAATAGAATTGGACCATAATCACAGAGATCGTCGGCCATCTTGGAGCTGCCATTTTGATTTCATGAATTTTGACAAAAAAGTCATAATCTTCGACGCCGAAAACCACCACATACCAATTTTGAATAGAATCGGACCAAAAACACAAATCTCGTCCGCCATCTAGGAGCCGCCATTTTGTTTTTCCTCTAACAAAAGTTCCATAATGCATCGGACGACTGGAAATGGGTCAAATTTAACTTGTAAGGTTTGATTACACACATCGGGACAGGTGAAAGTAAATAAAACCTTGTAAAATATATGGTAGGTAAGTATCCAGAAAGGGGAACAATTACTCAAGATTTATGCATGAGACTCAATATTGACAGCTTACAGTGCAGAAAAAATTGTGCCTCTTAGGCCAGTAGAGATAGACATGATTTTCCCAAAATTTAATAATAATTAAAAAAGTTCCAAAACTTCAGTAGAATGAAGAGGACTCTTTCATATGATATGTGGTCTGATTTGACAACCCTTTTTTCTGAACGGACGGTGTTGAAAATCAGCATTTAATAAATTTTCACATTATTAGCGCAAAAAAATTTGCAAAAGTTCTGCAAACTTTCGAAGTTTTGAAAAATAGCAATTTACATCCTCTGATAAATTTGCAACCACTCATACAAAACGGAAATGTCTGTTTTATCGAAAAAAAATTGTTGTTAGTCCTAATTTTTCGATGAAATTTCCAAAAGTTCTGCAAACTCGAAAAAATAACTAAAATAATGTTTATGACAAGAGTTTCAATTTGCAACCTCTTGCGTCAAACGGAAAATATATTTTCCCATTAAATTGTTTTTTTTTATTGAAATAAGTATCGAAATTATTACAAAAGTTTCAAATAATGTTGCAAGTGGAGATGTCCAGACGTAGAATGTTTTCATTAATTTGCAATCTCGTCTGTAACACGGAAATGAGGGTAAAATCAAAAGAAAAATATTTTCGTATTTGTACTCTAACAAAAAAAGCAAAAGTTTTGCGAATCGGGCAGACAAATCATTTTACCAATTGGTGGCAGTATAATAATTTGCAAACTATGTTACAATGCGGAACATTAGGAGTTAAAAAAATATTTATTTTTGCAACACCTGTGTTATCTGAATTATAAAGATTTTTATACACCCAATAAATGACATTCATTGTGTTGCCAAGTTAACTATCGACCAAGAAGAAGCTCGTCAACGGTAGGTGAAATCATTCAATGTTGAAAGCTAACGTTTTCGATATGAATTCAGAACATCATATTACAATTAGGAATTTGCATAAAATTTTTTTTTACGTACGAGTACGTGTGATGGAGAATCGAGAATTTCTCGACACGTTTTCATAATTTTTTGATTCATTAAAAAATATGCAGGAAATATTGAGATTTAAAAAACACTCGTACAGTTGTACATTAGTACGATTAACCTAGAACTGTGTTACGTCACAGTGTTCTGTTCACAGAGTAATGGATGCACAGCAGTTTAGTAACATGATTTATTACCAGAATAACAGAAGACTGACAATTGTATTTTTATGACCGACAACTCTTCAACTAATCGAAAACAATGCACATTCATCTAATAGTCCTGGAGCTACAACTGAAATAGAATTGCCTACCAACATGTTTTTCCCTTACGTTAATTTTTTTATAAATCAAGAAAATGATTCTTACGTGTCGATTACATTTCAGTCCTCCATTCGGATTCAATATAATTTTTCATGTGAAACCACAATTGGAGTAAGAAATTCGAGTAGAAAGGTAAATTATAATTTTATTCAATTCAAGAAATACATACCTGTAAAAATAAAATTTGAGATGTAATATCGATTTTACAAATTTCTTTTTTTAGCAACGTTTTTGTTTGATGTAAAAATTATGTACTTGCGAAATATACTATCGATAACGTTTTGATATCCTTACTTCCATAGAGCATCGATTATTCATTTTTAAATCTCGTCAATTGCTATAAAGTCAACTAGTGACAAGTGAAAATTTTGAATGAAGAATAATTGCATGTTATTTCTTATGCGATAAAAAGTTAATGTTTTCCAATAGTCTTCTAGCAGAACTTAGCAAAATTTCTTTCGCTTGTTGCATTCGAAAATATTAGATTGAATTTATTTTGCTGATCAGTCGAAAACAGGTATTGCTTCCGAGATCAATAATTAGTTTCAATTT
Organism: Gonioctena quinquepunctata; assembly: GCA_018342105.1. Taxonomy (NCBI): domain Eukaryota; kingdom Metazoa; phylum Arthropoda; class Insecta; order Coleoptera; family Chrysomelidae; genus Gonioctena; species Gonioctena quinquepunctata. Next base: position 2,914 of record JAFIRS010006868.1, on the reverse strand, counting down.
TTTTAATCGTTAACTACGTAACCGTATTGTTCTTCGGATGCAATTCCAATCAACCAGTACAAAATATAACAGATATACGCGATAGATAATCAAGTATTTAACTGGACCACTGTAGATATGTCGGTCTAATATATATCTTAAACCTATTTGCACAATGTTTGCAATTTATGGACAAATTATAAAAAAAACAAATCAATTGTACGAAAAAATGTTCCGTTGAACAATGACGGTTGCAAATCTCTTGCGTCTCGTAAAATATTAGTCGTAATTTCAATTGAAATTTGCATAACTCTTGCGATTATTTCAGAAGTTATAAAAATGCAAAAAAATATGTTTTGGTGGATAAATGAGTTCCGTTTTTCGTATGAGGTTGCAAAGTTACATATCCACTCAGACCGATATTCTCTTTGATTGCAACCACAATAAAAAACTTTTGTAATTATTTCAATGCTTGTGTGTATTGAAAATGGGAGCGTCGATAAAAAAGTTTAATAAATAAATTATGCGTTTTTCAGAAATGATTGCAAATGCCCGTGAATATTTTAAACTTTATTTCCGTTCACTTAACCAATTTGCAGAACTTCTGTATTTTTTTAAACAAATTACAATGAAAAACTTGAACAAATGACAAAAAACAAGGTTTCGTAACTTTCACAAAGTTGCATACTTAATGCATGTTGTAAAACACCATTACTATGGGTATGCCTAGTTTGCAGAACTTTTGCAAATTTCAGTGCAAAAATAAAGCATGAAAACCTTTTTTTGCAATTAAAACAATGTTCTGTTCATCGCAGACTCCTGCAAAATTTTATAGTTTGTTTTTATTGATGCGCTAACATACCTATGAAGTTTGAAAACTTTTGGAATTAATGTTAATTGATTGTCTATATCTACTGGCCTATTTGTCATCTTTCTCTCTATAAAGTTCTGAATGCCCTCATTGACTCTCCCAATCTACCAAGCCAGTTTAATTTCAATGTTCCTTCATACTTTTTGTCGAAATCACACAACTATTAAACTTCCAAACAGTAAGAACAAATATGCAACTGAAATATCCATTGTATACAGTGTGACAATATGAAAACAGTTTGAAGGAGAGGAAGGGGGAACTAAAATGACATAAAAGAGAACTCACCCCCATCAACCCACTTGTATTCACGGCTTTTTCAGCTAGAGGGAAACCACTATGAAGCCAATCCTCAAAAAAGTGTATACCCAAGACTATCCCAAATTCAACTCTAGCTGAAAATTCCAATTCCTCGACTCTTCCATCAAACAATAAAAGTATTCCACGTCAAAACATCCAGTGCCTGAAAACCAGTACGAACGAACTAGAAGTATTATTGATGGATTATGACATACATTTCTCATGCCTAACTGAACTTGGTGCTGTGAAGATGAACTAAAAGCTTTCGTAGTAAATAGTTATGAACTAATATCCAGTTTTTGTCGTGAAAAAAGTAGACATGGTGGTGCGGCTATTTACGGCAAGGAAGGTATTAGGGGTCACTCGAGAAGACATTTGTGGCCTATCAATCACAAACAATATTGAATGTGCTGGTGCCGAGTTTCATCTGGACAATACCGTATACCTTATAGTATTTATATATCAGTAGGAGATTTAAGCCGGTTCTGGCTCTCCCCCCACCACTATGACGTCACATGTGACCTTGAATGGTTGCAGGTGTGCAATGTGTGTGTGTTTGACCTTGAGATTTGTTTTTTTTACTTTGAGATTTGTCATAACATTAAGTTTTGAGTTTGAGATTTGACCTTGAGTTTTGATGTTGGGATTGTTTCGGCAACCTTAAGATTTGATCTCGATGTTTGTTTGACCTTGACTAAAGTTGTGGTGTAGGCATACATATTCTGTGTAGTCATGACCTTCATGAATCCTTGTACTCTCCAAGCGAGGAGGGCGTTTGTCCTGTGAGAGAGCTAAGAGTGAACTGCGAGTATTGATGAGTGCGTTGAATATCAAGAGAATCTCCTCAAAATCCATACAGATTGCGCATCGCATCGGACTTGTTGTATGGTGGGGGTATTTCACTGAAATATTCCAGGAGGAGAGTATTTCGAATCAGTGTCTCCTCCAGTAAGCTATTGAAAACAAGTCGGTGAAATGTATTCGTGTGATTGTGGTAGAGCTTTCACCCGTAGTGATAATCTTCGTCGATATCAACGGGAAACTTGCCAGGGAGGTCCTTCAGTGAAACAAGTTAAATTGAACAATGGCGATGACTCACCACCTGCACCACTCTATACATGTAATTGTTGTAATGTGACATTTCCATATTGTCAAGTCAACTCTCACAACAGAACACTCGCACACAGGACGAATTCATGTGTTCACTTGGGAGGTGGTGTACACCTCATTAAAAATGCATTCAAGTGTCGCATTTCCAGCTACAGAGTATCTAGTGAGAATATGTATACAGAGTATGCACCTTTTTTCAACGATATTAAGCCCAAAGTACTCGAGTTATTGGAAAAAAACATCAAACTACACAACTCCATCAAGGTCAACATGGAAGTATTTGGAAGTTATGTCATTCAAACACAGGAATTGACAGATATAAAATCATTCAATTCTCCCAATCGTATAGCAGATCGATCAACTGATTTGAATGGATTATTTGATGCGTTTCGTGACATTATAATTTCTCAAAGTACGGAGTTTGAGGAGCGTGATTCAGGTTTGTAGTTATAATTGTTGCAAATGATAAAAGGTTTAATAAAAGTAATTTTTCAGGATGGAGTTGCGAGAAAATTATGTTCCTTGAGGTGAACATAAACAAATACAGTCCACTTGGCGGATCATCATACATGAAACTTCCCGAATTCATTGAGAGAAGAAAAGGTGTTGTCAACATAAAAATGAAGACCAATTCTGCTTTTTATTGGGGTTTGTATT
>JAFIRS010006867.1:0-30962 GCA_018342105.1 Gonioctena quinquepunctata | reverse complement strand
CATCAATGGGTCACCGAAAAGATGCCAGCATAGACCAACCCACGATACCAATAGTCGAAAGGGTGCTTTTTTTAGGGACCCAATAAAAAATGAGAATATGAAAATCTGTTACGAATAAAAGGGAGATCAAAATTCCGTCTACGGCCTGCAGGGTTTTCCCCAATATCGGGCGGAGGGTCTTTTAAATTCGTATCAGATATCTGGGTTAATACCAATCGGTACGTGGAAATATGAACGGGGAAAATCAAATTATGAATGGCCCCCTATAATCTATTATTGGTGGGCTTAAAATTTCATCGGGGAATTTTTTTAAGATACGAGATTTCTTACAAAAAATCAATAGGCCCCGACAGATCCCAGCATAGCCCAAACCCACGATACCAATAGTCGTATTAGTGGGGTTTTAGGGACCGGGCAAAATAACGAGAATATGAGAAATCTGTTACGAATAAAGGGGAGATCACCACCCGTCTACAGCCTGTTTCTTTTGGCCAATCATCAGGACGGTTTTGTGGTCTTTTCAAATTCGTATAAAAGATATCTCTGGGTTTAAATCCAATCGGTACGTACGGAAATATGAACAGTATCAAATTATAGATAGCGACACCTATAATCTGTGTGGTGGAGCTTAGACCTGTCATCGTGGAATTTTGAAGATACGAGATTTCGTACAACATCAATAGGTCACCGACAGATGCCAGCATAGACCAACCCACGATACCAATAGTCGTACTCCTAGTGCGTTTTAGGGACGCAATACAAATAACGAGAATATGAGAAATCTGTTACGAATCCAAAGGAGATCACCATCCGTCTACAGCCTGTTTCATGGTTTCCCAATCATCAGGACGGCTTGTGGTCTCTTTCAAATTCGTATCAGATATCTCGTAGGTTATTACCAATCGGTACGTACGGAAATATGAACAGTATCAAATTATAGATAGCGACACCTATAATCTGTGTGGTGGAGCTTAGACCTGTCATCGTGGAATTTTGAAGATACGAGATTTCGTACAACATCAATAGGTCACCGACAGATGCCAGCATAGACCAACCCACGATACCAATAGTCGTACTCCTAGTGCGTTTTAGGACCTAATACAAATAACGAGAATATAGAAATCTGTTACGAATCCAAAGGAGATCACCATCCGTCTACAGCCTGTTTCATGGTTTCCCAATCATCAGGACGGCTTGTGGTCTCTTTCAAATTCGTATCAGATATCTCGTAGGTTATTACCAATCGGTACGTACGGAAATATGAACAGTATCAAATTATAGATAGCGACACCTATAATCTGTGTGGTGTATAAACAAAATTCAACAACAAATAATCTAATCTTATCTGATGGCATGTCATAATGACAACGTTATGTCACTCAATTTTGATGATATAAGGAAGCTCACTATGGTACTTAGTCCCATAATGAATTCATTATGGTACGACGTACCATAATGAAATTCTATATGAACAACATAATACAACCAGAGGGAAGATGGTTTTCTTTTCTTGGATGAGCATTCAAAGTAAGCCAACAATACTTTTTCATGAGTGATATTCTTGATTTTCTTAGTAGAACACCATCTTCGTACCGATTGAACGCTATTTCATATACACTCCGTGATTTTTCCGGTAAAGGGAGTCCAACGATATTTCGCGTCATTTCTTCCAAATCAGAAGGTGAACTACCAGTTTCAGAATCACTCATTATTATTCAAATTATATTCAATTCTACGTGACAATTGTGTTTGACAGCAGATAAATAAATATTGCCGTTACAACCTGACGTTGTCAAGGAAATGGCAAAGCACAGCTCACTAACCTACTAATATTTGAAACTACACATATACTTACTCCTCTAAAAATAGTGGCCTGCCCAAAATTCAGATTTGTACCATAATGATCGTCTTTATGATCCTTATCACATAAATAACTATTATACGTTTTGGTAAACGGCTTAAATAAAAGATTGTCTTTGAAAAGGTTTTTTATTAGTTTTTTTTTAACAGGCTTTTATTAGCTCTACCTGTATGTATGAAGTATTCATGAAACGGAATCTCTTCCAGTCGTCCAAATTATTTGAAATTTTGCCCACGTATTAAGAACTGATGAAATACAATAATTTGCTAGCTATGTATGTAGTATTCCACCAAATCGTTAGAAAAAAATGCCTAATTCACATTACAAAGATTTGGTAAGTGCGCTGGTTTGGTCTGGGCACATTCACCAAAAGTAGTAAAAACTTCAATCCCATGTGGATGAGGCAATCGAACAGTTTTTCTCCTGTAGACGGAGTTCAAAAACACGCTTCTGTAGCAATATGAACCAAAAAGTTGAAAATGAAATCATAGTTTAAAAAAAACACGCTTTATGGTCTAAAAAGTTGAAAATAATAAGAATAAATTGACCAAAAAATTTTTTGTTCGATGACTCTATTCTTATTATTTTTAATATAAGTCTATAGTGCTGAATACGCGTGTTTTTTCATTTATTTAACCATAACTTTATTTTTCTGAATCTGGTGAATTGTTCTGTGGCTTGAACTCAGATATGTATTATCTTCAAGAATATTTTTTATTAAAACTATATAATCCCAGAAAAAAATTGTAGATAGTTGAATCAACTTGGCTCAAGAGTGTTTCAACCTAAAAGCTTATATTTCAGGATATCCTGGAATTATAAATTGAAATTTTTGGCTTTTAGGGAGTCAAAATGTCAACTCCATATTAATGAATTAAAAATCAAATCGAATTATGAAAAAACATTACGCATCAATTAGACCGATATGAATATACAAGAGGTCCAACATTTTTATCTCTGATGTTCATCATATGCAATAAAAAATCTGAAATTTCTACACAAACGTTAGCCGAGAAGGAAGAATTGGTTTTAATATGTGGAGATAACTATAAACCAGTGCGTGAAGTAGCCGACATTTTCAATAAGCGACATCCAGACAAACAAGTTCACTATTCAACTGTTAGCAGGATTTCAATTAAACTCAAACAGACTTGGTCTTCAGACTGTAAATATGAAAATTAATGTAGCAAAACTGCATGTACTGAAGGAAAGAAGTACTGGAGGCAGCTGTTGAAAACCCTACGGGTATAAAAAAAGGTTCTATTGAAAAGATTCTTAAGTAAAATAAATATCACGTCTTTAAGCTTTGATGTGGATTCAAGGAAACATTTCCATAGACACATTCTTTTTGAGAATGAATACTCGTCCACAACAAATGGCGTTGTCTCTTCACACAATTGTAGGTGGTGGTCGGACGAAAATCCAAATTTTTTCATTGCCAATTTAAACCAGTATTACCAAAAAACAAACGTGTGGTGCGGTATCATTAACGACAAATTAAGGGGGCATTTTTTTTTCGCCCAAACCTATATGGTAAACTATTTACAGTTTTTTAAAAACGAACTGACGGATTTTTTTATAATTTGAGTTCACAAGAACGAACTAAATTATGGTTTGTACATGATGGATGTTCCGCTCATTCTACCGGAATTGTTTCTGAATGGTTAAATAACTAATTAGGACGAAATACCATCATGGTAGCAACCTCGCTCGTCAGATCTCACCCTCATATATTTTTTTTAGTGATAAGTCAAGCAAAAATATAAAAGGATCAACCATTTGATAATGTTGAGGAGCTTGAAAATTCGATATAATTTGGTGAATTTTATGATCGGACAATCAGATGCATTGAGACGCTTCGATATTTTTTTTACAGATATTTTTTTGCATTCTGAAAATTTTATGTTATAATTTATTTTGATTTGTTAATCGTTGAGTATAATGAAATTAAACCGATGAAAACTTGCAAAATCATCGGCACCACATTCAAATACGTTTGAAAACATTGTATAAAAGTTATATTTGGGTGTGTTTAGTGCATATATTATGGATACATTTTTTTGTTAATATTAATCAATAATAATATGAATGTTTACTTTTAAACCTCATTCATTTATTTTTTCATGGGGATCCGTGATTTTTTTGTAGGACTTCATGTTTGTCGAATAATTTCAACAATTTTTCCATAAACACACACAAAAAAAAATAGGCTCTTAAATATGCACATTATCATAACTACTGTTCAATCTTGTTAAAAAAAATGCGAAAGGACCCCGCAAAATCCTTATGGAAAATGGCTCTCGGCTAAATTCGCTGAAACTCTGCAAAAAGATAGTATTCGGTATGCTGATCAAAAGTCTCAATGGGCACAACCCTCCATTTTCAACCCCAGACCCCCTACAGCCCCCCCAAAGTACACTTTCCGGTGGTTAATGCAATATTTCAATTCATCCTCAAAGCGTTTCCTTTCACTGCCCACTCCTTTCTCCAACCGAATCCTACATTCTACCCTCACCACACCTCGCCCTCACCCCCACACCCCCACCCAACCCTTCATTAACGCCCCATTACACACTTTCAAGGTTAAATATTCTTCAATTGTTTCATTTCAATCTTTTAATTTTATTATTTTTATGAAGCCTTAACAAATATATATATATATTATAATATATATATATATATATATTATTATATAGTATACACATGAAAGATTATAATAAAACCAATTGAAAAATATTTAACCTTGCAATTGTGTAATGGGGCATTCATAAAGGATGGGGTGGAGGAAGGAGTGTGCTTAATGTATACATATATACATATATATATATATATATATATATATATATATATATATATAATAAAAGCTTCAAAAGATTGAAATGAAACAATTAAAGAATTTCTAACCTTGAAAGTGTGTAATGGGACGTTAATGAAGGGTTGGGTGGGGGTGTGGGGGTGGGGCGAGTGTAGTGAGCGTAGAATGTAGGATTCGGTTAGAAAGGGGTGGGCAGTGAAAGAAACGCTTTGCAGATGATTTGAAATTGCATTAACACAACGGAAAGTGTACTTTGGGGGGCTGTAGGGGGTCTGGGGTTGAAAATGGAGGGTTGTGCCCATTGAGACTTTTGATCAGCATACCGAATACTATCTCTTTGCAGAGTTTCAGCGAATTTAGCCGAGAGCCATTTTCCATAAGGATTTTGCGGGGTGCTTCCAAAGTTGTGTTTAATATCGCTTAAACATGAAGTTTGTGATTCTCCCCCAAACAAAACTGAGTTCGTTTTATGAATAATCTTGAATTTGAACAGAGTTGTGCGAAATTGATTTGATTTTGATTAATTTATGGAAGTCTTTAGGAAGAATACCCTTCCTAATACTGAGTGACTTCATACCCCATAAAGTACTAACTGGGGTCATTTTGTACCCCAGCTTATTTTTACATTTTCACAAACATTTGTTTTCTATCTTATATCTAATATTAATAACCATGCTATTCCAAAAAAGCATCATGTCACTTTTTGAACCAAAACGCTTTTTCAATGCTCACACTCGTTCTGTGTAAAAACAAAAATACTTGAGGGCGCTGTACGAGTTTTAGCGGGCAGAAGATCCTTTGGAATGAAAGTTTTATTCTCACGTACTGTTCCAAGTTTCCAGCTAATTTAAATTGTGAAGACTGAAAGATCGATTCCAGGAACCAGAATACGCAGGAAAATACTTGTTAACAACGTACTATAGAGAGTTTTTGCACGCCTACACGGATCACGGACTGGAGTATTTTTGTACCCCAGACATTCTGAACCCTGCACTAAATGTTGAATTTGATGAAATCTTATTCCATTTGAAGTATTACATTGAGAATGACGTGTAATAAGCATTTCTGAATGGATTTTCTCACATGATTGCTGAGAACGAAAATCTTGACATTTCATAAAAAAACTCAAGGTAAGGTTAAAAAATACCCCAGTAAGTATTAGGAAAGATATAAAAAAAATGGGATAATATTGTCCTAAAAAAAAAGCCCTGGAAGGACATATTTTGGTATGTAGGCATAACTTTTAATTCAAAACAACTCTTGACAACATTTTGCTGAATTTTCTGAAATAAGGGTACTTCACTCCTCTACAATTTTTATATTTTTTGACCTATCCTGTATGCTGTTTGACTTTCAACGATTCCAAGTATACCTAATATTATTATCGCACATCCATCAACTTTCAGCAATAGTTGTATTTTGGTTGTACAATTAATTTAAAAAATTCCCATATGTTGCACGCTTAAATGACCATACTGTCTAGTTTTGAACTCCTAGTTTTTGTCTAGTTTTGAATTCCTTATTATCAACTTGGATGAAACAAGGGAACTGAAGCCATATCCAGAGATATCTAGTTGAAACCCAAAAATTCCGAGTTCGACTTTAAAGTCGGAATTTCCGAGTTTAAAGTCGGAATTTCCGAGTTCGACTTTAAAGTCGGAATTTTCGAGTTTGAAGTCGGAATTTCCGAATTCAAAGTCGAAATAATAAAATTCCGAGTTGTTAGTCGGAAATTCCGGAAATCGGAAAAATAAAAAAAAATTTGTATTTAACGCTTTCGTATGAATTCCTTTGGAACATCAGATAGAAAAAGTACCGAAAATATTGAGAAATGTTTATTTGCCTAGATATAATAAAACAAGTTGAAAGTTTATCTTCCGTGGAGTCCCAATCCACCGAGTCCAAGACCAATCCACCGACTCCAACACCCAATCCACCGACTCCAAGACCCAATCCACCGACTCCAACACCCAAACCATGTCCCAATCCTAAACCTGGAGCACCCAATGCGATACCCAATCCGTTGGGTCCGGTGGGGCCTACAGCTCCGCTCCAGTGACAATTCCAGCAGGTCCAGCAGCCCCGGCACCAGTAACGACTCCAGAAGGTCCAGCGGCACCAGCACCAGTTACGATACCAGATGGTCCTACGGGGCTCAAAGCCAAGGGATTAATCAGACCGACTGCGCCAAGACCAAGGCCGATGCCTGAAGCTGCGGTTGAGGCGATGAGAGCCAAAAAGGCGAAGGTGATCTATGGTAGGGAAAACATCGAATCAAAAATAACATTTCGGAAATAGTTTGATCTGTTTTTTCAAACTAAATCTTGTACACCTATGCATGCATTTTTTGTAATTATATTACTGCAGAATATTTTGTGTCGTGGAAATATTGGTTAAGCTAAAAAAAATTGTATCTACTTACTAGAGAGTTCATGTTGTTACAATTTCTTCAATGGAGCAACTGATGTAGTTCCTTCGGCGTCCCCAGTTTATAAAGATATCCGAATAGCATGATGCAATGTGTCTTAGTTTATCGTATTCTATTACAGGAGAACCTTGTTAGTGGCATGTTGAAGTAATTTCCAATTATTGAAATAACGGACATCATTATATTTTCTGCGCATAAAATAACGGATATCAAAATATAAAAAAATTAAGAAATAACTCAAAAATAAAGTTCCCATACATTCACAACGATGTGGTGCTCCAAAAACAAGAGTTTTTATTATCTGTTGAGTGTTGAGAATTTGTATAAAGTCTCTTCTTCCAAAACAGATTTTATTCTTCTCGGATCTGAATTCGAGTTCTCGGAGAAATTGTTATATTGCCTAACACTATTTATAAATGCAAGTTCGATATTTTGGAAATAGAAATGGATATTCCTTCTTAAGAAAATTCACATGATGTTTTGGTGTTCAGATATTCCCGAGACATTTTCAGTGAGCCGCTTGTATTCGATGGTAATAATAACTTCCATTTTGCACATTCCCCTTAATCATTCGTTGGGTTATCCTATTGGAAACCTTCGAATTACGCTTCGAAAAACTCTAGATATTGGAAAGCAAAAAATTACTGGTTATCTGTCTAATCGGCTGATTTACTGAAATTGCCCATAAAAGTTATATTAGGGGAGAGATGACACGGCATTTTCAGCAGTTCCACCCTAATTGAATGAAGTTTTCCTTTTTAATGAATAATTGAAAAAGTTTGTTTACCCGTAAAAAATATCTCAACACGTTTTTTTTAACGTTCATCAGGTACATTGGTTACTTTCTCCAAAGTGGTATTTGCAAGGTGATAATGAAGTTGAAATTCGTCAGGGGGGTAACTACATGGTATTGGCGAAAAATCGAATATGTCCATAATTATTTTGTATAAAATACAAAGGAAGAAAGAATGCTTTCAAAGGTCGATAACACAATTTTGTTAAATCTTTGATATTCTATAATTTATTTTACAGGAATCATATTCTTGGGGGCAACAAAATTGAGATTATTTTTTAAAGTCATACTATTTAACTGAAGTATGTAATTTGATTGTGCTGTTAGCTTCTATACCACAAATGTAACCATTATTTTTTCAGTTGAAATTCATTGGAATCAATGTTGCAGTATTTTTTTTCAGAAACCGTACCTTTTATTTGCTTCATTTTTGTGCATTTAAATGCATTTTTGATCAATATATTCCTGCCCGCATATTGTATGGGTATGTACAAACTCAGTTTGTGAATATGTTTCCAATCTACTTGTCGTTAACTTGAAGCAGCCCACTTTACCAATTCATAACATACCTATCATAAGAGAAACCTAAGGATAAATAAAGACAATTCGGAAATAAATATTGAATTGAATGTAATTTGTTGATTGTACAGAAAAAATTCAAATAACTTTGCTTTAGTCAAATATTTCTTCAGATTATTCCATTATTTCAATCTTCGTTCCACCTATATTAAACTATAGAAAAAAAAATTATTGACATTTTTCAAAACATATTTTGCTAGACTGGCACAGCACTCCCTAATTTTCTAATTCACCGATATTCTGAAAAGATCTTCGAGCATACACCTTTTCCTTAAGGACATCCATAGAAAAAAATCCAAAGAAGTGAGATCGGGATACCTTGCTGGCCATGGATATATTGAGTATGTACTTTCCAATTTACAGAAACGTTCAGAAACCTGAATAATCAATCAAATTTCCACATGGCTTCCTGTAATTGCCAAACATTTTGTTCGTGCACAAAATTCTTTATTGACATCTTTAGAAAAATATATTTCGGTATACTAGCATTACACTCTCTTATAACATTTTTCAATTCATTGATATTTTGAAGAAAAATTAAAAAAATGTGTTAAACGAAAAGTTTATACTTTCAGTTATTGTACAATATTAGAAATAATTCAATATTTCACATGGGAAATTTGTTCCTAAATTACTAAAATCACATTACCTTTGACTTTTTGAAATTTTGAGCAGTAAACAATTGTGCGTTCCTTAACTGTGAGTGTTTACATTGTGAAATTTATCAATTAGAGATTCGTCCGTATTAATTAGAGATTTTTTCACAATGCTGAGTGCAAATGACAAAATTAAAATAATTCTCATTCATGGAGAAAATAGAAATTTATCAAAAATGGGTGGGTACAGGAAGAGATAGAAGAATATAGACTTGCAAAGTATGTGTTTTTTTCTGATGAGGCAAGTTTCACCTCAAATGGAGTAGTAAGTTCGCAAAATTGCCGGTGGGGGGCCGACAAAAACCCAAATTTTTAAATAGAGTGCAAGAACCAAAATTCTTTCATAAAAAACGTCTGGTGAGGTATTCTAAATAATAAATTAATTGTTCCATTGTTTTTTCGTGACAATATGAAATGTTCTTACATTTTTTAATGTTCAACATAGAGACAATTATTGATCAATTCTCACAGCAAGAAAAAGAACGGCTATGGTTTCACCAACATAGGACATTAATTGAAGAATATATCTATGACAAATTGGAGAGTCAATGGATTGGTAGAAACTCAATATATTTATGGCCAGCAAGAAGGTCTCCCGATCTCACTCCCTTAGATTTTTTCTATGAGGGTACCTAAAGGAAAAGGTGTATGCTCGAAGATATTTTCTGAATATCGGTGAATCAGAAAATGTCATTAGGGAGTGTTGTGTCAGTATACCGAAATCTGTATAATAAAAAAAATTGTGCACGAAAAGTAAAATGTTTGTGATTCCCCCCTTAAGGTACATCCATAGAAAAAAATCTAAAGGAGTGAGATCGGGAGACCTTGCTGGCCATGGATATATTGAGTATGTACCTTCCAATTTACAAAAACGTTCAGAAACCTGAATAATCAATCAAATTCCCACATGGCTTCATGCAATTGCCAAACATTTTGTTCGTGCACAAAATTATTTATTGACATCTTTAAAAAAAAAAATTTCGGTATACCAGCATTATACCCTCTTATAACATTTTTCAATTCATTGATATTTTGAAGAAAAATGAAAAAAAATCAAAACGAAAAGTTTATACTTTCAGTTATTGTACAATATTAGAAATAATTCAATATTTCACATGTAAAATTTGTTCCTAAATTACTAAAATCACATTACCTTTGACTTTTTGAAATTTTGAGCAGTAAACAATTGTGCGTTTCTTAACTGTGAGTGTTTACATTGTAAAATTCATCAATTAGGGATTCGTCCGTAATAATTAGAGATTTGTGCAAATGACAGAATTAAAATAATTCTCATTCATGGAGAAAATATAAATTTATCAAAAATGGGTGGGTACAGGGAGAGATGGAAGAACATAGACTTGCAAAGTATGTGTTTTTTTCTGATGAGGCAAGTTTCACCTCAAATGGAGTAGTAAGTTCGCAAAATTGCCGGTGGGGGGCCGACAAAAACCCAAATTTTTAAATAGAAAACAAGAACCAAAATTCTTTCATAAAAAACTTCTGGTGAGGTATTCCAAATAATAAATTAATTGTTCCATTGTTTTTTCGTGGCAATATGAAATGTTCTTACATTTTTTTATGTTTAACATAGAGACAATTATTGATCAATTCTCACAGCAAGAAAAAGAACGGCTATGGTTTCACCAACATAGGACATTAATTGAAGAATATATCTATGACAAATTGGAGGTCTCCCGATCTCACTCCCTTAGATTTTTTCTATGGGGGTACCTAAAGGAAAAGGTGTATGCTCGAAGATCTTTTCTGAATATCGGTGAATCAGAAAATGTCATTAGGGAGTGTTGTGTCAGTATACCGAAATCTGTATAATAAAAAAAATTGTGCACGAAAAGTTAAATGTTTGGTGATGGAAAGAACACATGTGGAAGTTTGAGGATTCAATGACTGATTATTCAAGTTTCTGAACGTTCTTGTAATTTGGTTTCTCTTTATGTTTAATACAAGAATTAGGACTATCCTTTGAGGTAATACTATGATCAAAGTGATAGAGAACTTGCAGATTTGTGATTTGTTGAAAATATGAAGAGGATGTTCATAAAATCTTTTTATGAATATCCAATTGAGAATGTTTCCTTTTTTCAGATTTGTATTATTTAATTGTTTAGCATTGATTTATTGAATTCATTCAATTATATTTTTCCATCAAATCATACTGATAGTTATTATGGACATACATTCAGTGTGAAACATCAAATTTGCACAATAAAACTAGTTAAAATTCAAACCATTTTCAACACACGTCGATATTCTAGTACAAATAATAAATTTAACCAACTTTTGCTTTGAAATATTATTGTTGTAATATGAGGGAGGCGCCTGAGGTGTATAAATAGATAATACTACTCCATAATATGAGGCTAGAACAAAAAAAAATGGGAAAAAAAATGTTGCGTAGGTGACTGAGATTTTAAATCTGCATATTGTTCCTATTCCTAAACAACTTTTCCCAAGGAACTTTTTTGATAATATCGAAAAATAAGGGTAGTTTATGTTGAAAAGGGAAACATTCTCAATTGAATATCGAATAGAAATATTTTTCTGTGAAGCGATGCTTCTCTTGCGTCAATGTTACGAATAATTTCTGGTGAGTACTCTATTTTGGAAAACATTCTTCTATGCCGCATTCATCTTTATGAGTTCTTAATTAAGACTGTAATATAAAATCAAATAACTATCTGAATGAAAATACACATTTTCAAGTCAGATTTTTTCTTTTTAGTTAGGGTCTCTTCAGAATATCTAGCAGATGTAGTTCAATGTCCAGCGTTGCTTTAGCCGGGGAAGTAGTTGTTTTCTGTTAGACATTCACGAAAAATAACTTCATTTTTATCGTGAATTTTTCAATTCACAGAAAAATCTTTCTATTCGATATTTAATCGAGAATGTTCCCCTGTTCAACATGAATACCCCACAAGAGGTTATCTTGACGATGGAAAGTTGTGACTAAAGTTTATCTTTCAGTCGCAGATGATTCCACATCTGATTTTATGAACATCCTGTTCATATTTTCAAAAAATCAAGGGTAGTTTTCTTCCGATCAAAATTCCTATTTTTTGTTCCCTGTACACCGTTTGGAAATTTAGAATTTTGACATCTGAAATGCAAGTTTTTTGCAATGCACCAGTTTTTATAACAATGAAAATTTTCTGCCAAATGTATAACAAAAAAGTTTTCCATATGGTGCAAACTTTCTGATTGAAATCACAGCATAAATCTGAAGCAAAATGAATAAAGCAAAGTTATTTCTGTAGAATTAACAAATCACTTTCAATCTCAATACACATCTTTCAGAATTGGTAATTAGTTATTTCTTATTGAAAATGGAACTACGCAAAAATAATATTTTCTATTATTTGTTATAAATTGGGATCAAGTTGAAGATTGAACACAGAATTAGGAGAGATATGATAAGAATATCCAGAGGAATTTTGTGAGGATCTTCAAATGAAAAAATTGGAAATTTTTAAAAAAAATGAAAAGTGTATCAACATAAAACTGTAAAATAGTATTCCAACGAAGATCGTCTGGAAAAATAATTGGTGTAGAAGCTAATGAGGCCGAAGAGAAAAAATCCAGTGCAAACAAATTACATTCGTCAACAGTATGGCTTTGAAAAACAATCAACTAGAAGATACTTTCTGTAGAAAATTCACAAGTTTGTTATGTGATTGGATTTCGGGATTTTTGTTTTTCAGGAGCTTGAGGTGCTTCAGTAGACATGCTACATTCATTTGAAGCCTGCCTACGGCATTTTCATAAGTGAATATCGAAAATTAGTCTCACATCTGAGAAGAAGGTGACTAATTTCCAACTGTAATCAATTTGTGGAAGCATTCTTTGCAAAAATACACTTTAATTATTATGGATCTAGAAATAAATATTCATGTAATTTGGTACCCTTTATTTCAAATCATATAAAATTTTTCACCAATACCATGGAAGAACCCCCCTGCCGAATTTCTAGTATGTTGTCACCCCGCGAAGACTAGTTTTAAGAAAGTAACTAATGTTGTACCTGATATGCGTTAAAAAACGTGGTTGGATATTTTTTCTTCACACAACAAATAATTGCTAAGCTAGGGTACCGAGATTCATGTAGAGATGCTTTTAAACAGCTAAAAATTCTTACAGTTGCCAGCACTTATATCCTAGAGGCTAGTGCATACGTTTACAAAAATAAATCCAATTTTCAGTCCTTTCGTCCAACACATAACCACAATACTCGTTCTGAAGATCTAATCTTACCAAACGCTCATAGAACTTCTTTGTATGAAAAAAGCGTAGAGTATAGTGGGTGTAAATTATACAATATGCTTCCAATAACTCTCAAGAATTCCCCAAATATTAATGTATTCCAATGTCAGCTGAAAAAAATGCTACTTCAAAGGACTTGTTACACCATTCAAGAATTCACTAATCAACTAACCTGAGATCTTCAGCTTTGGCCGAAATTGGGTATAGTGCCTACTCTTAAGTGTCTCGTTTTGAATCACCGAATACTTGAGAAACTGTGTGTTGTTTATATTATATTGACTTTTTTATAGTCTGCAACTATTTATATTTATACTTCTATTACTTATGGATGTTTATCAATACTTTAGGACTGTTTGTGTTATTGTGTTGTTTATATTATTTTGACTGACTCCATAATATGGTTACATGTAGTTACTTACATTTATACCTTTTTATATTTACCTTTGAACTTGACATTTTCTTTGTTTATTGTGCACTGTATACAAAAAAATGTTTCTCAACTGTACTTTTCAACCAAAGAAATAATTATTATTATTATTATAAATAATTTAATAATGGAAAGGGAAAAATCATTCCATCTCTCCCCTAACCCTTTGAGGACTACTGGTTATCAGTCAAAACCACACTAGGACTATCCAACCTATTATTTTTCTACGACGTTTACGTAGTAATCACGGTGTTTAATGTGTCGCCTACGTATCATTTTCATTCTGCTTGACGATCTCATCGATTTTTGGTCGTCTTCAGTGACATTTGTGATGTCGAATTGATAGCGTTACGACCATTTAGTTCCTAGTAACCACGTTCTTCAGGATAATCCTATAGATCCTGTATGTTTTTTGTTATTTAAGTATCATTTCAACTAAAGTGTATGTTGATAAACACATCTCTATAAAAAAAAATCTCATTATTTTTTATTTTCACCATTTTCGAATTAATTTAGGCCTTAAAGGGCTAATAGGAAATTTCGTGGACAATAAATCAGATTATGAGTAGTTGTTTGCTTCTAAATTTCCACGAAGCGTAATTCGAAAGTTTTCAATAGGATACCCAATGGATGATTGAGAGGAATGTGCAAAATAGAAGGCGTTACTACCACTAAATCCAAAATGGCGGATCACTGAAAGCATCTCTGGAATATCTGAACAACAAAACATCATGTGAATTTTTTTTTAAAGGAAAATAATTCAATGTAGCATATCCATTTCCGAAATATTCTTCAAGCTCAATGTTATTTTTTATTGTTTCAAAATTACCTGGTTTTTCAACGATTCAACTTCCATTTATGAACTGTGTAAGGAAATACAAAAATTCCTCCAAGAACTTCAATTCAGATTCAAGGGAAATAAAATCTGTTTCGAAAAAATTTGGGCTCATACAAATCCTCAACATTCAACAGATAACAAAAAGATTCGATTTTTGGAGCATCGAATCGTTGCGAATATATGGGATCTTGTTTTTTTTTCAATCGAATTGATTATTTCTATAATTTTATATATTTTGGTATCCGTGACTTTATGCAAAGAAAGTATAACAATATCCGTTACTTCAATGTAATAGAATACGATAAAATGAGACACGTTGCATCATGTTATTCGGATTCCTTTATAAACTGGGGACGCCGAAGGAACGACATCAGTTGCTCGATTGAAGAAATTGTAACAACATGAACTCTCTCGTAAGTAGTCTCGACACAAAATATTCTGCGGTAATATGATTACAAGAAATGCATACATGAGTGTACAATATTTTGATTTGAAAAAAAAATCAAACAGTTTTCCAAACGTTATATTTGACATATGTTTTCTCTTTCATAGGTCGCTTTCGCCTTCTTGGCCCTCATCGCCTCAACCGCAGCCTCAGGCATCGGCCTTGGTCTTGGCGCTGTCGGCCTGATCAATCCCTTGGCTTTGAGCCCCGTAGGACCATCTGGTATCGTAACTGGTGCTGGTGCCGCTGGACCTTCCGGAGTCGTTACTGGTGCCGGAGCTGCTGGACCTGCTGGAATTGTCAATGGAGCCGGAGCTATAGGCCCCACCGGACCTAACGGATTGGGTATAGCATTGGCTGCCCCAGGTTTGGGATTGGGAAATGGTTTGGGTCTTGGAGTCGGAGGATTGGGTCTTGGAGTCGGAGGATTGGGCCTTGGACTCGGTGGATTGGGACTTCACGGAAGATAAACTTTAACTTGTTTTCATTATATCTAGGCAAATAAACAATTTCTCAATATTTTGGGTATATTTTCTATCTGATGCCTCAAAGCACTCCAACCATAAGTAACATGGTGATGAGGTGAATGAAGTGTATCACTATAGATATAAACTGAATTCGATAGATTATTCGATTATTCAGCCTCCCGACAATGACTTGAACTTCTACATATGAGTTATTTCGTAAGTTATGATAGCAGCAGTTATGAAACTCATTCAAGAAACTCAATTTCACTTCATGTGGTGAGCTATCAGCCAGTGAGCTATCTAATCAGTTCTAGATTAGATAAAAAAACGGTAGGTCCTTTTCACTAACTTTTTTTACAACTTAAGATATGATATAGTTGAGACTACCACCAAAATCAATTATATGGTCTCGGATTTAAACTGTAAAATCAATACATTATGTAATATTACATCACCTTTTTTATTGACAATTCCGAGATATGCAAAAATTATTCTAGTCAGAGAAAAGAAATCATATTTGGAAATTCCGAGGAGATTTTGATTCTTAAATGAATTATAGACATAAAACTCTGAAAAAATATTTTGGCGGTTGATATATTCTTTAGATTATATAGATATTCAGTAATGTGCATATTAACATGTTATTTAAATATAGTATTGGAAAATTTTTAATATCGTTTTGAAAACTGGCTTGGCTCACCTCTAGTGTTGCTTCTTTAAGATATCATCATCATTTTGTCGTTATCCATTTGTCAGTTTCGCGAGTTTACCCCCTACAAAAATCGAATTCAATTTTGTTTCAGCAATATTTCCGGACAAAAATCAGGTAGATCACTAGATTATATCAAGAGATCGCAAAATTAGAGAAATTGCAATTCATATGATTTTCCATCACCCCATCTGATGTGCGCCTACAGTATGGTAGATATTTTAAATTACTAGATTTATTGTTTTTGTTCGTTGTTAGGTCAGATATTCTTTCAGTTAAAACTTTGCCGTTTATAGATTTGGGCAGACTGATCCAAGTTTCAGCTTTCCACTCCTTTATTTTGTGTGAAAAATCCCATTTGGAATCAATATATTCTGGGTATGGAAATCATAAATAGCCAATTCATCCAGGTTTGAAGAGGAATTGTCAATCACACTTTTTCTTCCGTCAAAGTTTTTCAACACAAGCACGAGGAAGTTTTTCGCATCACAAGATGAAACTTTCCAGAATTCATTAATAGTCTAGAGAGTTATACCACGGTGCAGAATATTAGGTAATCTTCATAGCCTCATCGATTGTTACTGATTCTTCAGGTATCAGATATTTAGAAGCTTATGGTGAATCGACACATTGTACAAGCTTTCATTTCAACTTCACAATTGTATGTATGTATGTATGTATGTTTGGTACAAATTTTGCCAGTGAATTTTAACCCACTTCCAGTCGTCCGATTACCTTGAAATTTGGTAGGTGTTCATTATTCTGGTAACAATGCATTATACAATTTCTGTTAAAAAAACAACATGGCGGCTCCAAGATGGCGGACGAGATTTTTGTTTATGGTCCGATTCGATTCAAAATTAGTATGTAGGGGTCTTCGGGGTTGGAGATTAGAAAATTTTTGGCGAAATCCTGAATTCAAGATGGCGGCTCCCAAATAGCGGACGAGTTTTTTTATTATGATCCGATTCCATTCAAAATTGGTAGGTGGGGGTTTTTTGAAGTAGGAAATCATGAATTTATTGTCAGAAACTCAATTCAAGATGGCGGCTCTAAGATGGTGGCGAGTTTTGTGATTATGTACCATTTCTATTCAAAATTGGTGTGTCGGGGTTTTTGGGGTCGGAAATTATGAATTTGGTCGAAAATTGTTCATTTTTCAAAATTCATTAATTGAAGATGGCATCTGACGGACGAGTTAATCTTCAGATGGTCTCCTCAATGAAGAACTAGATAGCTCAAAACTTATAGGAAAACGACTCCATAATCACGATGCTTCAACATAAATGCATAGATTAAGGCGTACTAATTGAAAAGCTTTCATTCAAATGCAATAAAAAGTGAAAAATAATTGCTTTGGATGTGTGATCTAGGTTAGTCCGTCAGTTAAAGATTCAAAAGCTTGTCGCGACAAGCTCTTGAATCTGTTTCTCACGGAATAACCTACGTCACACATCCAAAGCAATATTCTTTTAATTTTCAATTGCATTTGAATAAAAGCTATTGTTTTTTTTCATGAATTATGGAAAGTTTCCAATGTAGGCCACCTACTTGCGTTTGAAAACAACAGTGAAAGATAAACTGTCGACTTGTTTGATAATATGAACAGGGTGATCATAAAATCAGATGAGGAATCATCTGCGACTCAAGTCACCATCTTCCATCGTTCAGGATAACTTTTCGAGGGTATTCATGTTGAAAAGGAAAACATTCACAATTAACTATGTAGTTCAATATCCAGCGAGGATTCAGCTGGGTAAGTAGTTGTTTTCTGTTGAATATTCACGAAGAAATACTTAATCTTCATCGTATATTTTTAAATTATCAGAAAAATGTTCCTTTCAATATTCAATTGAGAATGTTTGTCTTTTCAAAGAACTGTATTTGATCAATCTTTTTCGCCTAAATGATACGAGTATTCGTAATTTCCACATCCAAAAAATGTTTTCAAATTTTTTAGTTCATTTTAAACATGAATTTACCTAGAATCCAACATACATTATGAAAGTACAATTTTACTAAAATAGACAACTGCCCATAACCCAATAAAGAAAAGCCTTTTCAATTTAATTCATATTGCTTCCAACTAACTAATTACAGTCCAAGTTCAGTGTTTGTATTGTGAGACGTGGTTCCAGTTTGTCCAATATTTGAGCTTTCATTCGGTTAGAAATAATCAGAGATAATCTCAGATTTGGATTTTTTTAATCAAAATCTAATTCTATAATTACATATGGCGGTTTTGATCTGTTTCGAATTTCTTTCAATATATGATCAAACTTGTTGTTGGGGTCGAATATTATGGATTTTCTTTTTCTCAAAACTCAACAATTCAAATGGGCGTATTTTATGATTTATGGTAAAAATCAATAATTAATTCGTATGTGGGTTTTTCTAGTCGTTAACTACGAATTATAACTAGAGGAATGAACAAATTAGAACTGAAGGAATAAACAATTTCATACTCTTTTCATAAAGCGGTGAATGAATATATAACTATTGATTTCGAGAGATTATTTCGTTATTCAGCCTGCATATGACTTATTCCGGAAACTTATGATAAAAAGGCAATTGTGACATTCATTGAAATAAGTCACGTTTCCAGTTCGATTGGTGAGCTGCTAGCCAGTAAGATTCCAAATATAGATATGTATAAACTGATAGTAAATTAAATCTATTTTTTCAATATTCTGTGACAAAATAAATTATTTTCATGCCAACATTTCTCTACACACACAAGGTAATAAAATCACTTGAACAGTAGGAAATTGAGAAGTTTCTTGTTGTTCTATCTAAAACTCCAAAATATGATAAGTTGTCAGCGTGAATTTCATCAAATTCAATCGTATAATGTCGGAATGAAATAATAAAATCATCTTTATCACATCGCAATTTTCATTTCATTCCAAATAATCAGTAGAGCGGAATCACTAGTAAGTACTGAAGGAACATCAAGAATAAAATGAATTTTATATATGTTGATATTTCTCAGATGAAAAATTATCCATCATCAAATCAAATACAGATTCAATCGATAAGAAAGATAATAAATACTCTTCCACACAAAACTGATCGTTCCATCTTTTCTATTTTTCGAAGTCTCACGATGTCATACCAGGATCTTCTATCACTATTACTAAAAATGAGTGTTACCCTAAGGCTCTTTCTCTTTGAGCTTCAAACAAGTGGGTAACAGCCATTCACGGATTTGGAATTTTGACTGGACAAGGACTGCACACCGGTCTCTAGTCCTTCCCATGATGATGGTTCTCAAAAATGGTCGAGAAAGAATTTTGAATCTGAATTTTGAAAAATTAAATTTTTATAGAGGGTGCAGCTTTTACTACCCGGGATAGGTTGACAGGTAGCATCATCACTCCAGGGATTGCCTGGGATGTTCAAAGCACGAGGGGTCGTCTATGTTGTAATCAGTGGCTTTCCTCACGAGAGGGTTCTCGTGGGTTATTGAGCAATCGGATTGCGGTCTCTGATTATACTCCCGATGGAAGGCAGGTTCAAGTCTTCGAGTATCCGATGGTTCCGCACCTACCACGGAGCGTTCGTTATCATCCTCAGGACATTTATTTGCGCCCGTTCTAGGACGCGAATGCTAGTCCTGCAGGTTTGGTCCCAGGCGCCTGAGGCATACAAAATGACAGGCCTGAACATCATTTCATAAATCTTGACATTATTTTTCAATGAGAGTTTACTTTCTCTATTAATTACGAGTAAAATGCACAGATTCTCTTGACAATTTTATTTTTGATTATCTTTACATGCGGCTTCTAGGTGAGCCGACAATCCACGATAGTCACACCCCTCTCCGGGTTGTTTCTCTTGCGACCCATCGAGATCGCCTGCGTTTTATCGGGATTTAACTTTATTTTCCACTCCAGGTACCATTGCTGGAGGTCGTTTAATGCATTCTGCAAATAAACAACAACCAACAGGTGGTTGACTGAAGAGGAAAGTAAAGCCGTATCGTCGGCGAACAGGGATATTTTCACGTGTTCGGTTCGCGGTATATCGTAGGTGAAAAGGGCGTATAATACAGGAGACAATACTGCCCCCTGAGAAAAGCCGGTTTCAATTTCTCTCGAGTTCATTAATTTTCAATAATATTCAAAAACAACAATCGTTTTGCATTTTAAAAATCACGAATGCAAACTTCAAAATTTGGAAAAAATCGAAATAACTAAAAAAATGTCGGTTTTCAGAAATAGGGAAAGCTGATAGATATTGATCAAAAATGACACGTATAATTGAGTAACATTGCAACAGTGCATCCTGGAATTTAAAATGAAATGATGACAAATCTACTCAAAGCTAATTCTGAGAATGTAAGGGTAAACAGTTTGTTCTGTAAAATTCGACATACGTAAAACAATACTGAACAGAAAATAAAATATTTGAGGAAACTCTCTAATATCTCTTTCACCATTTCATATGAAGAAAAATCCGATGGCGCGGCCAGTCGAGAAGCTAGATTTCATAATTGATAATTTTTTTTGTTCTGAAATTGTCATCAATCAAGCTATCGAATCATGTATCAGAACATTTTTATTGGAAACAAAAACAGAATTTTTATTTTTGTCTAAATCTTGAACTTTTCAATCAAAAGTTGAAGAAGGATTCAAATCTTCCTTAAGCATAACCATCATACAAAGGAATAGACAGTACTCACATGGGTTTCAATCTCAATTTCACTTGTAAAAATAATAACTGGTATTTATGTATATAGTTATGAAGTCGAGAATTGTTGAAATACAACGATGTTCTGTTTGTCGGCAGAAAGAAAACGCAAATATTATTTGATTGACACGAACGACTGAACCTCAAATGAAAGCAGCAAACAGTGTGTATAAAAATTATGACTTCTCATGAACGGTAATTTAATTTACAGCCATTTTTATTGGTGTGTACATCTTAGAGAAAAACTTTCTGGGTAATAGTAGTGAAGCTTATGGACTTGTTTGCTATTGTTATGAAATTGAAAGATTGTGATTTTTTTTCTATCTTTCAACAGCCGCCATTTTGAAACTACAGGCCGATTTGGTCCATTTTCGAACTCGAGGTATTGATGGAAAGTATTTTTGTGCAGAAATTCGTTCCATCCATATAGATATATACTAGCGTCCGCGTAGAATTTGTATTTTTTCTTATGTTTTTCTCTGTGTTGTTCCATCTAGTTTATGCCTGTGGCTTCCCCTTTCCCTTAATCATATTTCCCATTATCACGTTTTCCGTTATCCTGTTATCCCGTTTCCCGTTATGATGTAACCTCATTTGGGTGGCATAATTGATTTGACAGCGAAAGTAATGCTTTGTGACAACAATTGCAAATTCACTAACCCCTTTCCACCCCTTAAAGGACAGAATTTTCAAATAAGGTTAAACACGATTTATTCATTTTCAATAGAAAGCCAAAAAAACAATTTTTATGATCCTAACTTAAAAACTAACGGAACCCTCATACAAACTTTCACACCCCATTTCACCCCTTTGAAGGATGAATTCCTGAAAGCACTGAAACATGTATTACTTCATTTGTAACAAAGATCTCGATAACCAATTTCTATGACCCTAACTTAAAAAGTAACGGAACCTCGATACAATCTTTCACCCTTCATTTCACCTCTTCAGGGGTGGTATTTCTAAAAACACTAAAATATATATTTTTTTATTCGAAACAAAGACCTCAAATACCAATTTCTATGACCGTAATTCGAAAAATAATGGAACCCTCATACAAATTTTCACCCCTCATTAAATCCCTTTGGTGAATAAATTTCCAAAAACATTGAAACACGTATTTCTTCATTTGTAACAAAGGCCTCAGACACTTATTTTTATGACCATAACTTAGAAACTAACGGAACCCCCATACAAATTTTCAATCCCAATTTAACTCCCATTTGACCCCTTTAGGGATTGAATTTCCAAGAACACCGAAATATTTCAATTACCCCAACTTGAAAACGAACAGTACTCATAAACACACTCTCAATCCCCCTTTCAACCCTCTAGGGTTTAATTTTCAAAAACCCTGAAATACTTTTATTTGATAAGCAAAGCCTAAATACCAATTTTCATGACACTTCGAAACTAACGGTACATCTATCTTTAAGATCCCTTCTTACCCCCTTTATTATAGGAATATGCTGGGCGTTGATCGTAAGCCAGTGAGTCAGTCAGGACAATGTAATTATATATGTATAGATATAAACGGTGACGTCACCAATAAGTCGAATTCTTTGAAATCCACCAAAACTGAAAATTTGAAAGAAAGCTGTCAGATGTGACAATCTCAAAACTAATTTTAACTAAAATGGACTGTTGTATGGCAGATAGAATAAATCGAAGATAAGTGTTCCAAATAGTCTAAATTCTTTTTCGGCTATGAATGGCTTCGTTACAAAATATATTTTTGGCGAGTGAAAACATGTTTTGTCTAAACTCTTTTTTCAATTTGCGGTCAGTTCCAATGAAAGACATCTGAAAATACTAATATAAATGAAAACACAATTTTATAAAAAAAACATTTTATCTGAAAGCATTTTTGTTAGAAATATTCATATATAAAATGGTGTTTTTTTGAAATTTCATTGGGATTAAATTTTTTTATATGAAATGGAGAGGTACCAGAAGTATATAAGGAAATATTTTCCTTGTGGTGGTAGTTACCCCTCTGTACGTACGATAAAATAATGAATGATGAAATGTAATACAGATATCCAGAATTCTTAAATGAAATAAACCAAAACTACTTCTTACAAAAGTTATTCCATTGGTGGAGAATTGGAGAATGATGCCTCTTTTTGAGTTATCGAAAGGAATTCAACTTAATTCATGATAATAAAATATTACGTGGTTTTGATCTTTCAATGAAATATAATTCAGAGACCATGTGATAGCTATTTTTATGTTGAAATAAACAGAAAGGCTTGGCAATCGTTCCAATCAATCAAAGTAATAGACAAAATTTCTTGTCGTGACTTCCAGCTTAGGAAGTATTCAGTAAGGCGTTATCCTTGATATTCGCATGAAGGAATGCATAACTTTGGAGACAAATAACGTCAATGAGCCATGCAAAATGACATTCCGTACTATGGAATACGTGGAATTGAAATCAATTGCATCATGCTCTAGGGAGCTATATATACACAGAGAACACCAAATACTAACTATATCAGTTACTCAATTGAACCAATCTCATCATGAACTCTCTGGTAAGTTTTCTCATTTTCACACAGAGCTGAAAAATTTTTTCCAGAAATATTATTTTCTAACTCATATAGAACATTAAAATTAAAATTAACAAACGTGTACACCACCTTCTTGGATATAACTATTTTTGACAAACATTTCCCTAATATATGCGGTAGCTGAATTAATTTTTCCCGAATCATTATTGTTTAACCTATAGGAGAACCTTTTCTCCAATAATTGAAAATGAACAAAGCGTGTACATCACCTTCTTGGATATAAGTATTTTTTCAAGCATTTCCCTAATATGCGGTGATGTTTTTTTAAGGTTGCTTTCGCCTTTCTGGCCCTCATCGCCTCCACCGCTGCCTCTGGCATTGGTCTTGGTCTTGGCGGAGTCGGCATTATCAACCCCTGGGCTTTGAGCCCCATAGGACCATCCGGTGTTGTAACTGGTGCTGGTGCTGCTGGACCTTCCGGAGTAGTTACTGGTGCCGGAGCTGTTGGGCCCGCTGGAATCGTCACCGGAGCCGGTGCTATAGGCCCCACTGGACCCAACGGATTAGGAATTGCAGTGGCCGCCCCAGCTTTGGGATGGGGACGTGGTCTGGGTCTCGGTCTCGGACTTGGTGGATTGGGACTCCACGGAAGATAGATTATGATTTGTTTTGGTTATATATAGGAATAATAAATGATTGGATATGACTTTAAGTTTTTTAATACGAGGTAGAATGGGATGAAACATTTGGGACCGAAGAATAGTGGCAATAGTGAAACTTTCTGGAAATTTTATTTTCTCTATCTCGATTTATAAAGTAGTTTTCTGATAAGGAAAAATTACCCTTACGACGACCCTTGTCTGGATTGGCAGGAGTGGGAAATAGATATTATTCATTGAGTTGGATATAACTGAGAAATAATAATTAACGAATGGAAAATTAGTGGTGAATGTTATTTTATGAATTATTCTGTCCATATCATAATCTTTATATGTTCCTGAATGTTGAATTGGATTTATGATGGAATTTATTGGGTAAAACAAAACAAATTCACTAGAGATTCGATGCATCTGAATTAGTATCGTTGCAATTTGGTAACCGAATAGATTGAATGTAAAATCACATATCAATCCATATTACAACTTTCGAACAAAAAATTTAAGTTTGAATAAAAAATTTTACATTAATAAAAAAGAACAATTGGATATCAGTCCGGAAGCGCGTTATATTGAAATCACAGTTTCGGGAAATCCATAGATTTCTCCGCTCTGATTTTCATGGATTTTTATTTTCATACCGGCCGGAGTACCAAGCAACTTTTGTGAATTTTCTGGAAACAATCTTTGCAATGCCTCAAATCATCACTTGAATTATAACCGGGGTGAGTAAATTCAGTTGAGAATCTCACTTCCTATTTGGAGTAATTCTGTGATGTTGTTTTATATTACCCTTGTATATGTAAACGACTTTCCTGATTCATTATCGTCAAGCCGAAACCACTGAAGCAATAAATATGCAATTTGGTCAGTAGTTGCACTTTATGTGTCATCAAATTTGATCAAACTTCGAATCTCAATGGGTTTAAACTACTCCTATTATGAAACAGGTTATATCTCAAAAAGTATCCGTAATGGGGAAATTAAATTTCGCATGAGGCCTACATTCCGGAGGTAGATAAGTAATGAGAGGATATTATCCAAAATTCGAATAAAAAGGGGTTAAAACTACCCCCTGAATACTTGAATAATTTTCGTTAATGAAACTACTTTTTTTTGCACCTCAGCCGATAAAATCCACTCGTAATATACTAAAGGTTATATCTCATTAACATGACATTTCGTATGGAGGTTATATTCCAGGATTAGGTAGGTACCGGAGAGGGTTATTCCAATTGAATATTGGAATAATTCAGTGGAATCGTTATTTCTTTAACGTATGGTTTTCTTGCAAAATTTCAACTTGAAACTAAAAAAATTTGGGTGTCCATACAAAAGTTGTATATCATCCCAACGTCATACTGACCGTCGAATAGGTCGGCAATGAATTTGGGGTGAATTTTATGTCATACTAGCTGACCCTGACTTATTTTTCTGAGAATTTACGTCCGCGTAGAATTCGTTTTTCCTATATTTTTCCCTGTGTTGTTCCATCTAAGTTATACCTCTTCCCATTATTCCGTTATTCCATTTTCCCTTTATCCTATTATCCCATTATGAAAAGCGCAGAAAAACGGAATATCTGTGTATACCAATTTTCATGGCGATCGGTTGAATGGTATAGAAGTTATTGATGCGCTACAGCGCCGTCCAGTAGCGAGTTGAAGTAAAATGGATATCATGAAAACATCAGAATCAACCAAATATGTCGTTTCTATCGTCAGTTACAGATTGCTTGGAAAAATTATAATTTTTCCGAGTTTTCTTTGTAATTGTCCCAAATTATTTTTCTTGAAAACTTTTCCGGGAACATAACGAACAAAACAAAAAAAATACGTATATTCATCGTTCGAATCGTGAGTTATGGTCTTTCATACAAAAATACCATAGAACATGTTCTTCGGACCATTACGAACAAAAAAAAATAACCAAATCATTCCAGCCGTTCTCAAGTGATACGCCTACCAAGGAAATTTGACATTCATTGTTATTATATAGATAATATGGAAATTTTTTTCAATTAACTGACAGTGCTGAAAGAGTAGTACTAACATTGCGCCATTTAATGAAATTGTTCTTCTATCGAATCCAAAAATTGTATGAAAAGGTAGGGTCTTTTTGAAAACCTTGCCAGATGAAGTAACACGAAGAAAGACATATACATACGTGAAATAAGACAAAGCACAAAAAGGGTTGAAACTACCTGCTGAATATGTTGATAATTTTAATCTCTAAAACTGTAAATTCGAAAAAAAAACAGCAAAAATGACATTTTCATTTAATTTTTTTGCCGATATAATTTTTTTTTCATGTCCTAATTTTGCATCCCAAACGGTGAAAACAGGTTATATCACTAAGATTATAGGTTGAATATCTTTCACATTTCACATGAAGTGCTCAATGAGAAAGGATTTTCCAAAATTCGTGTCGTAAGCGTAAGCAAGTTTGAATACTTTCTAAATATTCAAATAATTTTTATATCAGAAATTGGTCATTTGTTTCATCAAGTAGTATTTTTTTCCATAATTTCAATTCGAAACTGAAGAAAGTTGTGAGACAATACATATATTATCTACGAACATCATGATCGGCATAAGTGAGTTATTTTACCTTCGAAAAGGTCTTTGAATCGATTCATTACCTAAAATCAACTATAGGGAATGAAAAATTGGGGAAATAAATTTCCTTGAAATTTGGACCATTTTCAATTGACTCAAGTTGGGGAACGCCAATTGTTTTTATGTTGGAAGATTACAATTTTCGTTAAAACGTTGCCATTCAAATTGGAACACACCTAGGATCAGATTTCAATAGTCAACTTGCCCGTGATCCAACAAGGAAAAAGAACATTTCAGGACGTAAGAAGTAATCTCATTATTATTGAAACTCCATTATATTCCCCAGAATCATATACCTGATTATTCAGAAAATAAGTTTTCAATATTTGTTTCTGCAACTTCAATAATCAAAATTCAGCTTAATAATCAATGTTTTCTCCGATTGACAGCAAATATTAATTTTGCAGACACATATCAATCAGCAAAGTATTACTTTCCCTGCCTAGGCAGCAAAATAATTATTCTCAATGGAAATAAAACATTCGACATTTTAAAACAAAAAAAAACATTCATTAGCAATTATTACATAATACTTTTAACAAGAATTTAAAAAACATATTTTCAGTTGTTATTTACATTGATAGTAAAATTACTACAATTTTGAATAAATAGGCTACCTTTTCTTTCCTCAGATATCGTTCTCTTTACATTCACTATATTACCAGTTTGATTCGCCCCATAAGTGGTTCCTACATTCGTTAAAATTTTTTCACAAATACTTATTGGTTTTACTTGCCATTGAATGCACAATGTACTCTTCTGCTATAGTTGAGGATTTCCACCCACCATGTCTTTTCAACATTGTTATGTCACCTCCTGAATTTACAAGTAAAGTGGCAGAACTTCTTCGGAGGCAGTGTCTCGAATATTCTTTAGCATTCGGCAACTTTAAATAGACAGCTATTTCTTGAGGTATTTTACCAAAATTATGGGTACCAACGAATTGCTTTACGGATTTACCTTTTACGTATTTGAAAAACAATCTTGTGTCTTTTAATTCAGCAGGCCGAAGAGCTATATATTTTCTAACAACATCTAAATATTCCATTATTACGAAAGACTTCGAATTCTTCGTCTTCGTGTCCAATAGGGATACCAATAGTTTATTGTTCATATCTTCAATATTTTCTAACTTTAAATTAAATAGTTCGTCGCAGCGACATGCACCCGGAAATTCCAAAAATCAATACAACCTAAAAGAATGGATTATAAGTATTTCCACTTTATCGTATGAATATCTTATTCAAAACTTACTTCTGCTAATAAATATTCATCATCTGGAGCATCCAGTATAAAGTTTGTAATATCTTGTTTTTCGAAAACTCGGGACTTTTTTGCCTTGTAGCCTTCGGATGCCCGTTTTAAATATGCCCGCAACTTCAAATATCTTCCTATATCTACGCCATTTTTAACATTCATAGTTGCCTTCAACATGGAATATACAGACCAAAGTGTAGAACTCTTCATTGTTTCAGATAATCCAGCAAAATAAGAAAGTAATACATTCTCCGAAAAAGTCTTCTCATTTTTATCCATGCAATAATCCATAAATCGTTTATAATTTCCCTCATATTTCATCAGGGACTTCTCCGGCAACAAATTCAACTCAATATTTTTTGCCACCTCCCTTATTTCTGGAGGAATAAGTACTTCTGAGTCGCTATCACTGTCCATAATATAAATATACCAAATTTTTCCACAAAACTCAGAAATTTCATAAGTTGTCAAACTAAAATTATTATGGACATATACGTTTCCATAGCAACCAACCATTCCAACAATTGCGATTTCTATCAAATTTTGTTTTAGTTTATCACTACAGGAAAAATAAAAAGATTTTGGAAATTGTAATAATTTGCAAATACAATATCCTACATATGTCATAATAAACAATCGGAGAAAAAATTATATGTTCAACTCGGCAGCAAAGTAGATTGACTGCCTTAGCTGAATTCCTGAACTATCAGCCGCGGCAGTCAATCTACTACTTTGCTGCCTAGTTAAACAAATAACTATAAATGGCGATTCATTGCAAGATTTGTTTCTGATGTTTTAGGTCAATCAATAGAGATTTTCTGCCCAATTGATTCTGTGAGCAAAATACTACCAGGAAACCGACTGTGTCATCATACGAAAGACGGTCCGTAGTTATATCCTGTTATGTTTCCTACTCCCAACTGGCATTGCTTAATTTGTTATAAGCCTTTGAAAGCATTTTTTATCGTTTTCAACTTGCAACTTGAAAACTAATCAAGTGATCTCGATACTCTCAATGGATATAACTCTCGATCGGATTATTAGTAACGGAGAAAAACTGGAAAAATCCGCATTTTCTTAATGTTTATAACTCCGCCACTTTTCAAGTTGTAGTGCAAACTTTCCACTACATAGTAGTGATTACTATGTACTTTATGTGTGGTAAACTTACACGCTGTCGGATCATTAGTTTGGGCATAATTGCAATCTGCATTTTTCAATGCACTTTATTTTATTGCAGCAGATCTGGATGCGTTTTTTTTCAGTTTTTCTCCGTTACTAATAATCCGATCGAGTTGTGCTACGGCTCATTTTCTTTGCATTTTGATTCTCTACGATTTTTCCATTGAGAGTATCGTGATTGCTTCAATTAGTTTTCAAGTTACAAGTCCAAATCGATAAAAAAGATGCTTTTAAATGTTTATAACAAAGTAAGCAATGACAGTTCGGAGTAGGAAACATAACAGGATATAACTACGGACTGTCTTTCGTATGATGGCACAGTCGGTTTCCTGGTTGTATTTTCGTCACGAAAAAATCTCTATTGATTGGTCTATTTCAGAATGTAAATATCACGTTTCTCACAGAAATACAAAAAATCCAGGTTTAACTTCTCATAGATCCGATAAGAGATTATTTCTTGTGTGTTTGTTTCGGCTAAATATTACTATTTTCCCAACAGTACATGACAGTGTCATTCTGTTTTTGTATACACCCTAAAACAAATCTTCAAATGAGAATTGTGAGGTTGAGAATGCTGCATCAAATGACATAGAGTTCGTTAACTTTGTTATGAATGAAGAAATTTAAGTTTTTTATTTTGATATTTCAACATCCGCCATTTTGAAACCACGTGGCCGATCAGAATTATTTTTGAACTCGACTATTTTTGCGACAAATTTCATGTTAAAGTTTCTGTTTGTCATGGCCCACGATCGGTGGAGATTTATGAAAAAATTCGTAGTTGTGTTTCGAAATCCACTACATTCTTTAAATAATTCAAATAGGTTGCTAATATCTAACTTCATCCAATTTGATATAATCCGACTATCAAATGTAGCCCAGATAACCAATATGAAAGTACCTACCTCACCCAGATCATATTCAATATGTGTATTTCAAATGCTGTCTCGAATGATTTCAAACCTAACTATTTTTTTTTTTTAAATAAAATATTCTCAATTGAATATTGAATAGAATTTTTTTTCTGTAAACTGAAAAATCCACGATGGAAATTAAATCATTTTTT
Organism: Gonioctena quinquepunctata; assembly: GCA_018342105.1. NCBI lineage: Eukaryota > Metazoa > Arthropoda > Insecta > Coleoptera > Chrysomelidae > Gonioctena > Gonioctena quinquepunctata. The sequence continues at coordinate 685 of JAFIRS010006867.1, read as the reverse complement.
GTGAATATTTAACAAAAAACAACTACTTTCCCGGCTGAATCCACGATGGACATTGAACTACATGTGACAGATAGTTTGGAAGGATACTCACTCAAGAGAAAAAATCTGTAATGTTTTTTTTATTTTCATTCAGATTGTTATTTGATTCTCTATTCCAGTCTCATTTAAGAATTCATAGATGAATGATAGTTACCAAAGTTTATCTTTGAGTCGCAGATGATTCCACATCTGATTTCAGGAACACCCTCTTCATTTCATCACAGATTTATTCGAAATGTATGTGAAATGTATGCATTTTTATTTCATATCAAATCATATTCCATCAATATTAAAATGGAAAACAACTTTTCCATAACTTAATTCACCGATGTTTCAACGATGCTTCACCAGGCATTTGTATTTCATATTTCCCTTATAATAATTAGGAAATGATTTCATTCCCGTACAGGTCATACGAAAATAGTGCGAAAATGGAGCAGATGTTCGAGTGGTTGTGGAAAAAAAATGGTGTCGGAAAATTTGTCACAAACAGTTCATTTTGAAATACTTCATACCCTCCTTTCCATTTCAGTAAAACAAATATTAAGTATACAATCAAACCCTAATTTGATATTCATCGGCATAAACAATCCAATGAAATTCAAGGAATCCATTTCCACAAGTGCTATAAGGCGAGGTTCTCATC